>OX438891.1:9215994-9384266 GCA_949316265.1 Diarsia mendica
TCAGAACAAGGTTGTCAATGTCTTGCTGCGGAATATTGTCCCATGTCCTTCTGAGGTGCGCAAAAAGTTGATCTTCTGTAGCCAAATTTTCAGGAACTTCCTTCAGAGCTCTTCTTTGCAGCATATCCCACGCATGCTCAATGGGATTTAGATCTGGCGATTGAGCAGGCCAGTCTAAGGCCCTAACATTATGTGTATGTAACCAAGCTGCTACCGTTCTCGCCGTGTGTGCCCGGGCATTGTCGTGCATGAGCAGGAAATCTTGCCCCATTTGTGTTCTGTGGGGCAAGATTACGGGCCCCAGCACCTGTTGGACGTATCGTTCTGCCGTCATATTGCCCCGCACCCAAACGAGATCCGTCCGTCCTCCAAGACGAATTCCTGCCCAAACCATAATTGTTCCTCCTTGGTATAGGTGAACTTCCTGAGGGTTCTGGAGACGGCTCCATCGTCCAGGAACTCGCCAAACACGCGTCCTTCGTGAATCTGGATGGAAGCCGAACCTGGATTCATCCGTGAACAGCACATTGGACCATTGCTCACGGCCCCAGTCCACGTGGTTCCGAACCCATTCTAATCGTCGTCCACGATTGCCTCTCCGTAAAGGTGGGACCCGGAGTGGTCTACGAGAGCGTAGATTGCTTTCATGCAGTCGCCTTCTTACAGTTTGGTCACTCACAAGCACTTGGTATTCCACTCGCAGCCTTTGGACCAATTGAGTCGCCGTTGCATTTGGTTGAGCTCGCGCAGTAATTTGCAAAAAATCGGTCTTGTCTGGGGGTAGTGATGCGACTTGGCCCCCGGTGCCTCTCCGCTACTTCACCTGTGGCACGATAGCGTGTCCACAATCTTGAAATTACATTTTGATGGGTCCCTATGGCCTCAGCAACATTACGCTGAACAGATCCAGCTTCCAGCATTCCCACAGCTCGTAACATCTCCGCCCTCGTCAAATGTCGGCGTTGCATGGCTACAATACCTCAATTTTAACTTTATCTTTCGTTTAAAAATGAAAAAAAACTGTAACTAAACGTAATTCGTATTGTTTTCTAAATTTCACACAAATGAAAATTCCCTCTCCTATACATCAAGACATTTTTATGCCACCGAAACAAAAGAATTTTCAAAAATTTGAATTAGGAATTAGTCTGAGATAAATTACAAACAAATCGGTGTATTAAAGATTCCAATGCGGCCAGTACTTTTCGAGTTATTTAATTGAGTATGAAATATCCCTAGACCGTGTTGAGGTGTGTATTAGTTGCAAATACTTTACACGGACTAGCTGCACGCCAAAGTGAACATTAAAAAATATTTTACGAGACTAATGACAACAATCGCCGCCATCTTCCTCAAATACTCCAAGAGCCCAGAGCTGCCAGACATAATTTATCTAAAGGACAAAATGTAGGGCTTCGAGTAACAGTCCTGTGGAGTTCAAAAAGGGTGGTAAGTACCTGGAATTTTTGTTTTGAAAATTGGTTATTTTATTAAGTTCGGCGTGTTCTCTTCGAATTTTCACTCTGTCGCTCATTGTTTTACTTTGCAGCTCGCACCACCATATTGGAAAAATGGCGCCAATAGCAGTTTTTTGACAATATCTCCTATCCAACTCATTTTACGATAACACAATAATCAACAATATTAAACTATAGAAAATTTCCCTCAAATCATTTCTGCCTTTTCATGGGATGGTCATAATTGTCTTTGCGCTAGAACTCTGGGGACAATGTGAAAATTCGAAGAGCACGTCGACCTCAATAAAATCACCGGTTTAAATTTTTCCAGATATAAATACCAAATGACTGGACTAACCACAGATAGTCAAGTCGATGGTCGTTTTTGGTTCGTTCGTCTTATATCATGCAGTAACGAAATAAGTAAGCTCAGTGTTTGACTGCATAGAATCAGATATAGATATATTTTTTTTGTTTTTGTGCTCAGATATCAATGAAATAATGAATGTTCAGATATTAATGGCAACTTGTAGTGTATGGAATTTATTGAAATTTTAAATTATTCAGAAGTATTTGGTCACCTTGTCTGCTACAATATATCTGACGGCGACTGGACCAACCATGCCTTGTCTGTAGGACAGGGTGATGTGGCGTAAAATTGTAATTCGTAGTAGGTACTAATATTTTGATGAAGAGAAACAATACAGGTGTGATTTAGTAGTTAATTAATTTAATATTTATGTACAGTACAACACACAGCTTAGAACATAATAATCAACAATGATTTAAGAAATAGGGTTCAACAATTAAAACTAAGCAAGCAGATCCGTGGAATTATTCAGTGATGATGATGATGTTCAGGAACAACGTGTTCGGCGTGACCAATGTACTTTACGTTGGCGTTGAATCTGTAAAGAGCAGTAAGTTGTTATTTAAAGGGTCAACATAATAATATAACTTTACTGAAAGGAAATATTTGGAGATTCGATTAAATTGAATGAATGTCCAAACTTACCCAGTTTTCTTGTCAGCGTGATACTCGACGACCCTGATGGTGCCATCAGGCTGGTGCAGGCTGTACACGCCCTTCACGACGTGACCATCTCGAGATTCGTGCTGAGACTTCTTGTCACCGGTGTGAGGGTCCTCCACTTTGTACGCAAACTCGTACTTGGGGTGAGACTGTAAGACAAGTAATGGTTTAGAAAATCGTTGCTTATTTCAGTAAGCCAAATTATATGCATAGATAATATTTCATGAGAATAGATAGTAAATTGTTCTTACATAGTACTCGACGTGTTTCTCAGTGGCTTTTCCGTGGTGCTGCTTGATGCTCTGTGATGAGGAGGCGTGACCGTGGTGGTGCTCGTCACCGTGACCCTCTTGTGGGCGAGCGGCGACCACCGCAACCACAGCAGCAACTAGGAAGATCTGTGCAAGAGTAAGTTCTTAGAATTTCTGTTCGAGGGATAGAATATACTATTCGTCATGGGATGGTATAACTAACAATAGGTTTCAGTAATTTTAAGTATTAAAAATAGTAAAATACTCAATTTGTAGAAAGAGTTTTGAATGTACAATTATTTGAATAAACTTAATACCTTGTACATTTTGATGTTTTGTATTCTTTACACTTTGAGTTCTGGAAAGTGACTGATAATACCCCAGTACATAATTTTCTTTTTATACAGGTTACCAAAGGGTCTGTGAGACAGATTTTTGCAATACATAAAAATAATGACCAACCAGTTCGTGGCATATATCTTATTTCGGAAAGTAAAGGTGGCCTTCGGATGTTAAGTTAATTAACTTCTTTCTTTATTGGAGGATAAGTTTGAAATCAAACGAAAAAGGGATGATTGCATCCTTGCAACAATAGTAGCAGAAACATCATGGGCAAAATCAAAGTTAATCTGTTTCGTTTTTTTATTTTGTTTTATTGAACATCTTAATTTTAATAGGCTGTTGATGAACATCTAAAATTCTAAATGGACTAGTGTTGTATAGCGTTGAGTTCACAATTATCATTTCCATGGTTTTGTTTTAACTCACTCCCTTAACATTTACAGCACAATGAGTACGTACGTCATTTGATGATAGCCATATTTTCATTAGATATGCTATAGTAATTTTATAGAATTTCTAGTCATTCTATACAATGCCAACCTCGCATACGCAATTTTTAAATATCTAACGCTCGATCGAGGAGATCTGGTAAATCATAAAATGAGTCGCAATAACATCGTTAGGGAATTTAATGAAATGGTTTTTTTTTAATGAATGAATTATTTATTTACTTCAAAAATCTAACAAATGTACGCTAAACCCAAAAAAATAACATTTCAATGGACTAAAGCAGATTGTTCTAATTGGCCCTGTGCAACTAGAGTATCGGAATAGGTACCACAATTATTCATTATCTGTTTTATTATATTAGTTGCAAATACTTTATTAACATGGACTAGCTGCATGCC
Source organism: Diarsia mendica (assembly GCA_949316265.1). Lineage (NCBI taxonomy): Eukaryota > Metazoa > Arthropoda > Insecta > Lepidoptera > Noctuidae > Diarsia > Diarsia mendica. Next base: position 9,219,926 of record OX438891.1, read on the forward strand.
AAAGTGAACATTAAAAAATATTTTAACCTTCTTTAATTGTAACCTTTACAATTAAAGAAAAAATAATAAAATATTACCTAATAGTATTACCTAATACCAAAGAAAAACCTTTGACTGCTTATATGTGGCCATTGATGTCCTGCAGGGGTATTAGAAAGAGATGATATCCATTTTCGAGGTAAACTCGTTCGGAACGCTTTTGAGTTGCACGTGCACATTCCAGTTAATAATATTCGTTGTTATAGTTGGTTCGATTATAACCTCAAAATATAATATCGTTCCCTTACTGCGAAACCCAACTAACTGCACATTTTATAGTTTCGAGAAAATCGTGTTTAAAGGTTCGAACCGTGAAATTTCTATTAAAACAACTGTTATTAAGGAGGGTACGTGTATTTTTGATTTCTTATTGTAGGTATTCATTATTAGGGTAGAAGAAAAAAAGAACTCAGTTCTCTAAACAAGTAGGAAAAAATTAAGGATTGGCTTGATAAGTGCTGCAGATTAGTGGTTTTTCCTGTAGCGGCAATGTTTTCTTATCTTTTCAAGAAAAGAGTTTGTACAGCAGTTTTTATGAATTTAATTAAACTAAATTTGTATGTTCACCCGATGGGTAATTGCTAAAACTAAGTCGAAATGTTTAGTATTTTTACTCATTTATCAAATTGTTATTGTTCATCTAACTTGAATCTTAATTGCTTAAAGTGCAAAAACATTGCTTTAACCAATGCAAGCAAGCAATGACCACCACAACAGCATGGTCGAAAAAACAATAACAGGTGAGTGTAGCTCAAAAGTAAATTTCACATTTAAGAGGACGCATTACGATGGATAGTCAAATCATTACTTTTTTAAACAAAAGTATGTTTATTAAATACAATGCTTTGTATTTTAAAAGTAAAAATTTTCACTTCGGTACATTTATTGAGAAACTGGACATATCTAAAATTATATTTATAGTTAAGAATTGTACCTTGCACATCTACCTACAATTCGTCGCAAAAACATTTTAAAAATACAAAGCATTGTATTTAATAAACATACTTTTGTTTAAAAAAGTAATGATTTGACTATCCATCGTAATGCGTCCTCTTAATAGGTTATCATGCCTACACGTACAGGTAACAGTTTATGTTTTTCTTGTTTCTATATGAACTTCTTGTTTGTCTAGTCAGTGTGAGATCCTGTGATCGGTTCCCGAATCGGATTAGGTAATGATATTCCGTTTTGCTATCACAATTTTATCAGTTGCAATGCAGCCTGAGTTTCGATAGTTTGACCAACGAAACAGTAGCAAAATAACAAGAATTAAAAAAATAAATGACAATGTCATTACCGACAAGTGAGATGTGGATTCGGCAGTCATTGTGCTATAAGTGTTGAGGGACTGGTCCCGTAGACATAATTATACGGTTACCAAAACCTGAAGAAGATTTTAAAGGATTCCTTTTCTGAGATTTAAACATTCAATGAAAACTTAAATTAAGATGAATACAAATATACATGAAACAAAAAACCATAAAATATAATATCTCAAAACTATCAGTAAACCACGACACGTTCCGACACCTGCATTATTAGACCTAAATATTAATCATGTAACTTTACCAGATATTCCAAAAATAACTTAAAATTTTGGAAGATGCCATGCGCCCGCTGTCTTTCGAAAAATTACATTCATAATTGCTTATCATTTTATACGCCTTGTATGTAACGATAAAGTTTAGCCTGCTGAGCGGTATCTGTCAATAAGTATTATTGGATTTTATGAATACCGATGTAAGCACTACTTTTGACAAAGAAGCGAATTAATTTAATGTTATCTGAAGGTTGCTTTTACTTTTCGATATATGCAGCGAACTGCTATGTCATTATTTGGATGTATTGCAAAACTGTCTGACAGGCCCTTTAGTAAACTGTATAAAAAGAAAAATAATGATCTGAAGTTTTATCAGTCACCATTCAGCACTCCAAGAGTAAATAATACAGATCATTAACATGTTCAAGGTATTACTTTTGAAGACTTTTGATTAATAATATCATAAGAAAATTAACGATTTCTTTCGATCAGTACAAACATGGGGCAAAACCTATTAATATCAACCGGCTACAAATCGAAACTCCGTGGCTACTACTGAGAAATTCCTGATAGATAAACCCAACAATACTTTGTCCGACCCGGACATCGAACCGAAAGCCTTATGCTCAGCAGTAGCGCTTGCGACTATTAGACTAACGAGGCAGTCAAACACCAACTGTGTCATTACAAACATCGCCAAATGTCATAAATAACAATTGTGAAATATGAAAAAAAATACGAGTCTTCCTTTGCGCAGCTCATCCTAGTCGCTGCTGTGGTTGCGGTGGTCGCCGCTCGCCCACAAGAGGGTCACGGTGAAGAGCACTACCACGGTCACGCCTCCTCATCACAGAGCATCAAGCAGCATCACGGAAAAGCTACTGAGAAACACGTCGAGTACTATGTAAGACAACTTTCCAATCATTAATAGACATTTTTTTCGTACTTCTATTTTGGTAAGATTTTGCTAATAGGGGATCGGACAAAAAAAAACTAATTAGTCCGTCAGATAGATTTCTAAAAATTATTGGACACGTGTTTTTTCTTTTTTCACGTAAACTTAAAATGAAGACGATACAGTGCTTCGAAAACTTGTGTGACGTCATATGATAGTACATTTTGACGACACAAGTGACGTTTCAAGCCCCACTCCAAGATCTTTGACGCGTTTTATCTTCGTCATTTTTTATTGATTTGATAAAACAAAAAACACGTATTCAATATTTTTCGATAATCTAACTTACGGACTAAACAGAATCCTATTATTTTGACCCAGTCCGATCCCCTATTGTCGTTTGCTTTACAGTCTCATCCCAAGTACGAGTTTGCGTACAAAGTGGAGGACCCTCACACCGGCGACAAGAAATCTCAACATGAGTCTCGTGATGGTCACGTCGTGAAGGGCGTGTACAGCCTGCACCAGCCTGATGGCACCATCAGAATCGTTGAATACCACGCTGACAAGAAAACTGGGTAAGCGAATCATAAACATCCAATTATGAACTCGCGCGCCTTAGTGATCGTGAGAAATTGTATAAAATTGTATTGTCACTAAATTGCCATTTTGTTTTTACAGATTCAACGCCAACGTAAAGTACGTGGGTCACGCCAAACACATTGTTCCTGAACATCACCACCATCATTGATTCTTTTATATTGTATGACCAACTATGAACTTGTTATCTCTTTATAAATTAATTGTTGTCTCACTATGATGTAAATATACTTATAAGTTACCACACAATGACCATACCACAAAATAATAGTAGTAGTAGTTAGTAATACCACATAATGATTTGTTTTAATTTGAATCTGTTTGCGTCTTACTTGTGAACCTTTGTAAATCTGGAGTAACGATAGCTCCAGCATCATATCATTAAATGATATGATTATCATGATCAGTGCCCGATCAGTTTTGAAACCATGCTTCAACATCGTCATCTTCACTTTTCTTATGTTGGTTCGGTTTCCAGTCTACCTGAAGTCAGGTGTATTCTAGTAGTCTTTAGGAAGTCAGACTGATATAAGGAGAAACTATTTCAAACTTTTGGAATTCTGACTTTTCGTAACAATTGTTAAAAATCTACAAACGACTTCCAGAACCCAAAGCATAACGTCCTTTCCGAGGTAATATCATCCATCGAATCATTAATTATGACTCATGAATGAAATAGTCTTACAATTCAGTATAAATGAGTTTGTCGAAATATGGCAGTAAATATGAACTGCATAATTATTTAATAAATACGCAAACATGCGATAGCTATTGCAATGCAATTTACTTCCATAAAAAACCAAATACAATCTAGACTTACACTCGTACACATGTCAGTTGAATATTTTTACGAAATACTCTTACAAATACTTACAGACTAGACCATATTCCGTGAATATTACATTTGTTAGTAACTAATTGAAATCACCGTTGCTTTGATTACAGTCATTAAAGTTATTGATTTAATATAAAAAGCACTGAATTTAGAAAGTATGTATCAGTATATTTTTGCATTTTGATTAAACCGTAAGTTTCAAGATTAGAAATGATGTTCAAGGTAAATAAACTATAAAAATAGTTAAATGTTGATTGTAAAAGTTGTATAGTGTGTGTCAAAGATGTTTATGAAACAGATGTTTGATTAAATTATCCATTAAGTGGATTCGTCCCCAGTATTAACATTTTAAATGGATATCCCCATATCCATCATCATCGTCATTTTATTGCATCATTGATATTCTAACAAATACTTCAATTGCAGGGTGTGTACGCTCTTACTCTATTGGCTATAGCCACCGATGCAGTGACTTTTTACAACCATGCATTTTCGTCGCAACACATTCACCGTCACGATGGCCCTCATCAAAAGGTGTATGTCGTTGAGCACAAACACGAAGATCCGAAGAAAGAAGTTCAGAATTGTGAAGGTCACAAAAAGGAAGAACACAAGCACCTGAAACATGTGGACTATTATGTAAGTATTTGCTATAGATTCGATGTCAATGAATATGAAGACTATTGTTTTGGAAAAAGATTGCATGACGATTTTACTAAAGGTAGGTAGGTACATACACACGGGAGCACATCAAGCTATACAAGTCCAGACTAGCATAGCTTCGCTTGGTATTTTACTGTTTTATTAAAGGGCCGCATAAACTGTTTTTGTATAACTTGATTAGTCGTCGGGCGTATCATCATTTGTAAATACTGGCATTGTATTAGCAACAACGATGATGGAAAAGACAAAAATAATATTGGATTAAACAACCGTCAGGCTATATCAAAACCGTTGATAACGCTGTTGATTGCCACTTGTCTAGGCCATCTGAACATTTTTTGTTGAAATATACCTATGCAATGTTTTATATGACGACGGTAGGTCAACTATTTCGGGTACATCGTTGTCAGATTCCAAGTTCAGCATGGCGGAGGTACGAAATAATAGTCTCAACACTGATTACAACCGCCTATTTATTTACTTCCGATAACAAATTAACAAAATCTCAAACGATCAAGCTGATGGAAATGTATTAAAGTACGGAAACGCGGTAAGTTCGATACAGGCGGGCAAAACAACCGTTCGCGCTCGTGTCTCACCAAAAAGTAAAGTCCCTCAAGTCAAATGCGTCTAACGTCAACGTCAACCGACCACTCACAACTGACATTTGACATATGACAACTGACAGCTGTCATCTGTCAACCGAAAACTGTCGAACCAGATCTGCCACGCTCTGCATCGACCTCACCCAAGCTCACTGCTTGACGTTTCCGACTTTAACGATGATAGATCCGAAAAACGATGATAGATGGTGTTATTCTAAATTGTCAACTCTAAATATTGTGCCTCGGTGTTGAATCTGCGACACGGCCATCTTGACATTTCACACGTCCTCGTGTGAGGTATCTGCAAAAAGAATTCACGAAAAGTAAATCGTCCCTTACTCGGCCTCCCTGACCAAGACGTCGGAGTATTAACACACACACACAATTCAAAACAAAATTTTGTTCTGATCCGTAATCTCATCAAATCTCAAAGAAAATCTCAACATTGAAATCAACATTCTTCAAGAATCATCAACATTCGACCAAATCTAGTATCCGATCAAATCCAGTATGCAATGCCCTGCTCGGTACCCAGCTTCGTCACATGCAACACACACAGCTTCCAACAGGCAACCATGGGACCTCCATTCGGTACCCAACCTCAACACATCTTGTACTGTTCGTGCACTTAACTTTATATCGGCTCACTGAGTCACTGCCCAACTCGCCGCACGCGCGTCCGTCCCGCTTCGTGGTTCCAAACAGAGTGAGTGAGGGACGGGCTGTATGCCCCCACCATACTATAGCGCGCGGCGTGTGAGACGACAGAACTATATAATCTACAAACACTACATCTCTTCCTTATTTTAATGAAAGTTTTAGATACAATAATAACTTTTATTATATTTAGTAGCATCTTTATTAGAGCATCATAACAACCTTCTACATTTTAATTGGCATCACAAAGGTAATGTACTCTTTAGTTTAAAACTATTTTGATCAATGTCCGCCACTTTTCGCCAATTGGGTCAGATATTCTTTATTATTTTTTTCTTTATTCCTTTTCCATTGACTTTTCAAATATCATAATCAACTAAAGGTTACGATTCAGCATAACATTAATAGCATCAATAATCTTTCCAATATTCTGGTTTTAACAAACACTTTGAAATAACTAACTAATTTAATACTTCCTTCACTTCCCAATTAATCTTTTGTTATTAACATTTAACCTTATAACACTTCGCTTCCGTTCTAATCCTCCAACAGATCCTGCTTCACCATCGCACTCAAATTGTTCTAAGGTAAGGCTTGACATCATATTTTAATTTGTGGACAATGAAACAAATAAAGAGTGGCTAATTTAGGTCACCAAATGGGCATCATCCTTTTAACAGCCTGACACATTCATTATTTATTTCATACAGTATACATTTAAACCATAGTCCATATTAGACTAACAATATTGTTTAAATTTTCTTTAAACTTCAGTAAACGGGAGTTATCCGTACACAAAACTTCAAATTACGGGCATCACCCATATAAAACCTCCATGTATCAAACACTGACATAACTACGTCGCATCGCATCATGTACTTACAGGCATCACCTGTACCAAATTAGATTACGAAGTCCTTACAGGCGTTACCTGTTTCCGGACTACGAGGCATCATCTGGCAACATTTTACATTACGAAGTCCTTACAGGCGCTACCTTTTTCCGGACTACCAGGCATCATCTGGTAACATTTTACATTACGAAGTCCTTACAGGCGCTACCTGTTTCCGGACTACCAGGCATCAACTGGTAACATTTTACATTACGAAGTCCTTACAGGCGTTACCTGTTTCCGGACTACCGGGCATCATCTGGTAACATTTAACATTACGAAGTCCTTACAGGCGTTACCTGTTTCCGGACTACCAGGCATCAACTGGTAACATTTTACATTACGAAGTCCTTACAGGCGCTACCTGTTTCCGGACTACCAGGCATCATCTGGTAACATTTTACATTACGAAGTCCTTACAGGCGCTACCTGTTTCCGGACTACCAGGCATCAACTGGTAACATTTTACATTACGAAGTCCTTACAGGCGTTACCTGTTTCCGGACTACCAGGCATCATCTGGTAACATTTAACATTACGAAGTCCTTACAGGCGTTACCTGTTTCGACTACCAGGCATCAACTGGTAACATTTTACATTACGAAGTCCTTACCATTAATGTTCTAATTTGATTTATTTGTAATTTAATTTATCTCTAATTTAATTCATTTGTATTTACTTATTTGAATTGTTTATACTCATTTAATTTTGTTCATTTAATTATAATTATTATGTCTTATGAGAAATGTCCGACGGCGGGTTAGCCTGGTGATCTGTAATACAGGTTCTACCTAAAACAGACACCAGTCTCCATGTAGATATTTGACATTGTATGATTATTGTGTATAAATGAGAAAAATAAATTTATTATTATTATTTCCATGACTACTATGCTCGAGTGACCTTCTGAGCAGCTGCTAAAATATTTGACCTCGCTTTATGATCCTATTTTATTTTCGCGCAACAGTAAATTGTCCTTAAACAAAGATAAGTGATGAACTGATGACCGAGAAACCAATTTGATGAACTCTAATGCACATTTTGCATCATTTAGTAGAACATTGTTATCTTTTCACATTTGCTATTTGTACCTTCATAATGGTAAATCTGCTTTTTTAACAGGTACCAATGGAGGGATCCAGTCAGATGGGCCTATACTGGGTATATATAGTGTCAAACTCAACAAACTCTTGGTCTTTTTATTTTTATTAATTTTATACTCTAACGCTGTCCCGTTAGGGTATACTCTTCGATAAAGCTGAGCAACTGGTTGAATTAATTTATCTATAAGAATATGAATTAGATCATCTTTAATTTTAGGGAACACACCATAGACTGCATTGGTACTTGGCGGTGTCTTTCCCTAGCAAATTTCTAGTCCCATTTTTACAATATAAAATTTGGCTTTGGCTCTACAAAAACTGTTACCAATTGTTTAGAGTCAGAGTCAATAGACCCTAGAACGGTTAAGGTATTAAGACTAACGTAGGCCATAAATCTCCTTTTTTTAGATATTACTTGATTTTCAACAAGGACACCGTTGTCTTTGAGAATGACGTTACATCTCAATTTCAACACAGCGCCTTAGTCTTACACTGTTTTGAAAATATTCAAAAATCCCACACTTGAGACAATTCTTATCTCGGGCTGGACAACTTTAGTATCAGTTGAATGACTGCCACCACAAGTCCACAACGCACACATGAATTTACTTTTAAGCTCAGATGTCCAAGTCTGACCAGAAACTTGTAAATTTTCCCACACTTTATTATTTGATGAGCTTCAACAAGTGACGCTTATAAACACGACTTTGTTTAGGGGGCAAATATTCATCGAGCTTGTTGATAGCAACAGTAAATACATAATTGTTACCACTAGTAGTTTCTACCAGTCATCATCTGCCTAGCCTTTTCCCAACTATGTTGGGGTCGGCTTCCAGTCTAACCGGATGCAGCTGAATACCAGTATTTTACATAGAACGACTGCTTATTTGATCTTCACAAGACAGCTAATACTAGGTAATACGGTGCCCTCCGGTAAGACTGGTTGTCAGACTTTCAGGTCACTGACCACCCGTAACGACTGCCAAAGATCTAAATGGCAGTCGGAACCAACAGCTTAACGTGCTTTCCGAGGCACGGAGGAAACGATATGTAATGGGCGATCAACCCATTCACAGACCAATCAAGGCAAGCGTGGCTTAACCTGAAGATCGACCTGAGTGGCAGATATTATTAAGCCACAAGGTCCTCTTAGTAGTTTCTACATGTGCATCGGGAATATTATATTTCTGGAAGGGTTAACCGACCCATGAGTAAGAGTAAAGCTCTATTGCCCTAAGGCCACCTGAGTGTGGTAACTTGGTAGCCGTCAGGTCTGACTCTGGTGCACGTTTTTTCCCAACGTAAACCAACTGAAACTAGGTCACCGACACAGTCCAACGACTGTTGAGGTCGTATGTGCGACATACTTGTGGTCTACCTGGATGGAAGGGGTAATTTCCTTCTTTAGGTACCGTTTCGAGTTAATCGAAATAACTCTTGATCTTATTGTATTTTATCCCAGTATTTATACAAGCTCATTTAGGTACCGTTTGATAACAAACTACCTCTGACGATGTAACTTTCGTCTTTAGGTACCGTTCCAAATTAATAGAACTAAGTCTTTAGGTATCGTTCCAAATTAATGGAACTACTTCTTTTGGTACCGTTCCAAATTAATGGAACTACCTCTTTAGGTAACTTTCCAAATTAATGAAACTACCTTTTAATTTTATTGTATTTCATCCAATCCATTTGGACTGTTATTTATACAAGATCATTTAGGTACCGTTCCAAATTACTGAAACTACCTTTTAATTTTAGACTCAATCCATTTGGACTGTTATTTATGAAACTACCTATTAATTTTATTGTATTTCATCCCAATCCATTTGGACTGATTTTGATACTGTTCCAAATTAATGAATCCAGACCATTTAGGTACCGTTCCAAATTAATGAAACTACCTCTTGATCTAATTGTATTTCATCCCAGTCCATTTGGACCGAAATGTATACCTACGAGATCATTTGGTACCGTCTGCATAAGCAACTACCTCTAACGACAATGTTAACTTTGATCATTGACAGATTAAAAGTGTTAATTTGGATAAACAGCATGTCTATCACTGGTATCCAAGATTACTCAAGACCGCAAATATAATTGTCAACCATAAAGAGCCTCACCGTATAATAACAATCATGGTCTAACTTCGTTACAATCATAATTAAATAACAGCCGCCTTCAATTTGAACCCAAAATATCGTTATAATGTGCAAAATGCATAACTAGTATTACTAACAACTACGCAGTAATATATAAATCAATGCTAACAACACTCCAATTTGTTTCTGCCAATAATCAAAGCACTCGTCATTGACGTTTGTTGTATTAGTACACGAATGTTTAGGTACCAATCAATGTAACTAAATCAGTTCCGTTTTGAAGTAACGACTACGTTCAACATATTAATAGCAGTCTACAATCATTATAATACTTTTAGTCATGAAAGGGCATCATCCGTTCTAATCAACTTTTAAGAAAGCTTCCATCATCACATCCTAATACTTCTAGTCATGAACCGGCATCATCCGTTCTGACCAACATAATTCATCATAATACTTCTTCCTAGTCATGAACGGGCATCATCCGTTCTGACAAACCTTCACGAAAGCTTCAATCATTACTGATCATAACACTTCTAGTCATGAAGGGCATCATCCGTTCTGACTAACTTCCCTATGTACGCAATGTAACCGTAATTAATAGGATAATTCAACCCATTAATCAACACCTTATCGCTCAAAATATGTAAACAATACGGCATCAACCGTTTTGTTCTACAATAAAACAATCATCTTTTTAAGTTTTAAGCAACAGATACTCCGTATTTAACTAATTACGATAAAAACATATTTCAAATAATAAATACTAATTGTTATGATAACCAGAAATCAGCAGATTAAATCGGGGCTCGAACCCGATAGAATAGAGGGTAGGTAGAATAACTACAGATTTATAATATCATATTTAACTGTATGTTTATTATTGGTATACCTGCATTATACACAACTACCATTTTGTTGGTGTTTGTTTCCATTTAGCACTATATTTGTTAAAATGAAATTCGATTAATGCTTATATTTATGCTACATAATATAGACGTTAGAGGGTATTGTTTGCATAGTTACGTAACAACTTCCTTTTACGTTTTAACATGATCTTATCACATGATAAAATAAAAATGTTTACATAAACAAATTGATCAAGCTAAGCATTATCATCAACGTATATTATAAGTATTTAACTCATGTCCTTCCTCCCGCAAAAGTCAACTATCCACAACGACAAAGCAAAGTTTTGTTGCAGTAAATAACCCACGTTAAATTATTATAAACTTGCACACCAATATTAAGCTTTCCTTCTAACCTTTCCTTACCAAAAAATAAACGCCGACAATTTCGCATTTTTTCAATCAGAAAAAAAACACAGTACTTACAATACTCGTCGCCAAAATGTACTGTTCGTGCACTTAACTTTATATCGGCTCACTGAGTCACTGCCCAACTCGCCGCACGCGCGTCCGTCCCGCTTCGTGGTTCCAAACAGAGTGAGTGAGGGACGGGCTGTATGCCCCCACCATACTATAGCGCGCGGCGTGTGAGACGACAGAACTATATAATCTACAAACACTACACATCTCATTGCCTCCATCCGGCAACCATGGGACCTCCATCCGGTACCCAACATCAACTCAACGCAACACATTGCCTTTACTTAGCACCTTTAGCTACATTGCCATGCTGGACGTTGGTCACAGCCCTCAAGTAAACACTTACACGCGTGCAGCAATGAACAGCATTGCAATGTATGCATTCTGAGTCACTTGCATACTACATTTGCATCTTTTACCTCTCACTTAAGGTCTGACCCCTTCATCATCACCCGATCTCGTTTTGTCAGTGTCTATCGTGTCAAAGTCAAATTTACAGTCAGCAATTGCGTCACATGTCTCAATTGACAGTATTTTCTCAAATCGTATCTCATTTGATGACATTATGAACCGAAACTAATCGCAAATAATTGTCGGGTAAAACGTGAAATAGAATTTCTAAAACAATTCCATCGATCTCAACAGAAGTCAAAACTTGTACAGTTGACCTTACAGAAGTCTGCCCAATACCAGTCGTTCGGCCATTCCTGGCCCAAGTGGGTAGGGAATAAAAGGTATTCTGGTCAAAATCATTACCGGTTCTAATGAAATCAAAACAAACTCTTTCTCCCAAAGCTGACATGTCGAACAACACCCATACTCATTCAGATAATAGGAAACTCATTAAAATATTGCAGTGCTCATACCTGACCTCTATCCGGTCCTCATCATCACACTTATAGCCTCCATCCGGCCATAAGCATCAAAACATTCGACCTCCATCCGGTCTTCATCATCACACTTATAGCCTCCATCCGGCCATAAGCATCAAAACAATCGACCTCCATCCGGTCTTCAACACGTAACCTCTATCCGGTTACTAACACAACAGGCAACCTCTATCCAGTCACCTCCACATGTAACCTCCATCCGGTTACATACACAACAGGCAACCTCTATCCGGTCACCTCCACATGTAACCTCCATCCGGTTACATGCACAACACCATCAAGATAATCATTTCGAGCCTTTATCAAAATAATTTTTAAAGTAGGGTTGTTCAACATGTTACTTTATTTTTCCTGTAACGATACAGGTTATAAGAAAACTCTTAGTATGCTAGGTACTTTAAATGTTAAATTGACCACATAGTATTCAACTAGTCTTGTTGTAATATGGGATCTAGAAATCACTAGTAAACAAAGATGAATATGCTGTCAATAGATTAATTAATTGGGAACGAAATTCTAACGGAACATCTGTATCAACTGTATTGAAATCAATTTGAATATTAGAAGCATTCTTGAGCTTATTTGAAACATCACATAACCTAACAACCTTTTCACGACACAAAAACAACACTATCACACGTCTTACTAACGTTAAATCCTTGTTGTAAAATCTCAACGCCAATTAAAATATCATTTTTTTTAAAACAACTACCCGGTACAACATGAAATAAAATCTCTAATAGTAAATCGATAATCATAACCTCAGTAAATAATTGTGAAGTACAAACTATCATGACCTATCCCGGGTCAATTTACAATGTTATTTACACGCTTGCCACTGAACTGTAACGAAACATTTTTGATCAGAGAGCATTCGGCTCCAGAATCATAGTAAAATGGGTACGACTCACCAGATATTCATCAGCACACCGCTGGGATTGCTCACATAGCAAACTTCAACACGTCGCTCGCTATTTGCCTCTGCTGCAGGCTGCAGGCATTGCTTGGTCAGCCTGCCGCGCCGCCGTGCTGCCAACCACGCGCCGCCAAGCCGCGTCCCGCCGCCGCGCCGCCGGCGCCGCTGCCGAAGTAAATTCTCAGCGCACTGTGACGTCATCGCACCATTCTTCGTATTTTCTTCAGCTCGAGTTAATCCCGGTTCTGATGTCGCATCAGGGTCTTCGCGATCGTCATCACCATACGGGGCACTCCAGACTATAAACAGCTCCTTAAAATCACTCCATTTCATCCCAGGACAAGATATGGACGACAGCCATGACGAAACTTCTCCCATGAGTCTCGTGGAATTCGTTGCGTCCCCTGTAGGCACGCCACAGCGCCGGTTTCACGGCGCTGCTGTCTTCACAGCACCCCGGCGGTCCATCCCCACCAGGTGAGACCAACGGTTACCCGGAGGAGGCCCAGCGGAGGACAACCAGCGACGGAGGTGCCGACTTACGACGCACCTACAGTGGATGTGTGACTCCCGTTCGTCCCGTTTCTCCCATATCGGATCGATAACACACATGTCGGCTGTTGCCAACCAAGCACGCGGGACAATATTCCGTTTTTCAGAGTCAAAATGCGGTAGGCGAATATCCGTACCCGCAAAAGGTGATTTCATTGCTTGCACAATAGTCATAAAGTTTTTGTTTATTTGCTCGGACAGAAAACACCACATTTCCGTTTCTATGTCACTTTCAGACGCACGCGCATTGTCTTTACATTTTTCCGACCTCGCACTGTCACTTACACTATGTAGGCGTTAGAGTTACATCGCACTTCTGATGACGACGGTAGGTCAACTATTTCGGGTACATCGTTGTCAGATTCCAAGTTCAGCATGGCGGAGGTACGAAATAATAGTCTCAACACTGATTACAACCGCCTATTTATTTACTTCCGATAACAAATTAACAAAATCTCAAACGATCAAGCTGATGGAAATGTATTAAAGTACGGAAACGCGGTAAGTTCGATACAGGCGGGCAAAACAACCGTTCGCGCTCGTGTCTCACCAAAAAGTAAAGTCCCTCAAGTCAAATGCGTCTAACGTCAACGTCAACCGACCACTCACAACTGACATTTGACATATGACAACTGACAGCTGTCATCTGTCAACCGAAAACTGTCGAACCAGACCTGCCACGCTCTGCATCGACCTCACCCAAGCTCACTGCTTGACGTTTCCGACTTTAACGATGATAGATCCGAAAAACGATGATAGATGGTGTTATTCTAAATTGTCAACTCTAAATATTGTGCCTCGGTGTTGAATCTGCGACATATACATAAATAATTATGTATAATAATTATGTCGGATTGTCACGATCTATTCCGGTTCACATCATTTGTATTTTTATATATCATTGATATAACCACTAGAGAGCCTACGACTAATTCTATATCCGTACCAATAGCCGGATCCGACATAATATAATATTTTCAATTATTGCAGTGGAGTAGTTCACTATTCTAAGAGCATTATAAAAACGATTTACAATCGCATACATACACGTACAGTCTAACTATTCTCACTACTTTGATTTCCAGGCTCATCCAAAGTATGACTATGGGTACAAAGTGTTGGACTACCACACCGGAGACAAGAAGTCACAACATGAGCATCGTGATGGAGACTCTGTGAAAGGCTACTATGAACTGTATGGGCCACATGGTTCTGTCAGACATGTAGAATATCATGCTGACAAGCATAGTGGGTAAGTTCACTAGAAAATAGCCAAGTCAACTATAGATTTGTAAAGTTTCTAAGTTAACCAACTTCGGAAACATAGACGAACCTAGCGAACTATACGGGTTCTATGATTTGCTACGGAACCCTTAAAATTATACAATGACGATAGAAAAGTTTATCTCGTATAAGAATTAAATGAAAAATAGCTAGAATAAGGTTTACTGGCCATAAAAAAGCAAGTGCATTTCCTATGGCTATAATAATATAATCGTAAAAAAAATTGTATCAATTTTTTAACTGTTTTTTTTTTTCAGGTTCCACGCAGACGTGAAGCACAGCATACACCACATCGTGCCAAAGGAGCACCACTATAAACATTAAGAAATGTAAAAAACTTATTTATACTTAATTTACTATAAGATTAGAATTTTTAGTTAACCGTTTTTACAGTCCGTACAACCGATTGTGAACTCTATTACGTTGAGAGCAAGACAAAATGCAGCTGCAGTAAACAGTCGGTATTGTTACATTCTTTTTGCTTTTAATGCCATCCTTATGCCTACGGTATAGAAGTCAAAATCGGTTGAACGGACTGTAAAAACGGTCAAAATAAAATTCTAATCTTATAGTAAACTAGCTTTTGCCCGCGACTTCGTTCGCGTGGAATAGTGACTTCCGGCAGATTTTTGGTTTATCTCGCGAAAAAAAAAAAAAACTATCCTATGTCCTTTCTCAAGTTCCAAACTATGTCTGTACCAAATTTCACATAAATCGGTTTAGTAGTTTAGGCGTGAAGCAAAGACAGACAGACAGACAGACAGAGTTACTTTCGCATTTATAATCCAGGATTTTCCCTCGTTGAATAGTAAACTAAGTGTAGGTGTTATAATTTCGGTGATGAACTGATTACCTATCCGTTTCTTTGTCTAAAATGAGTATTAACTTATCACTATGATTGACTATTGAGCTTAAAGTTCGTAGGTATAAATGTCTATCTAATTACCTCCTCAAGTTTAAAGCGTAGCTAGTTATGTAGTACTATATTAATTCTGTGGTGTAGGTATATAGATTTTATCTGTATGTAATGTAACAGTCAGTTGAATAAAAAATCGTATACAAATCAGATCAATAGTTTTGGCGTAATGTGATTCTAGACAGAATTTTAATGTTATAGATAGGAAGCTGTGTATAGGTTCCTGTGGGAATGAGATATTTTCCCGAAGTAAAAAGTAGTCTGAATTTTGGTACCTTCCTACCCTATAAGTTAAGTAGTGTGATGGAATGTCGCTAAGTTTCGATCCAAGTAAAACTGTTAAATAAAGACAGTTGCATCAAAATCTTATCATAAATTCCCTAAATTATGGCGCCTACCGACCCTCTAAGTTAGAAAAGTGATCAAATACTAACTTGAAGTCTACTAAGACTTCAAGTTAGTATTTGATCACTCAGTTAAAAAAAAAACATCAAAATCATTTCAGTAGCTATGGCGTCATGCGCTTCTTGACACGATCACGCTAGATTTCCGCGGGAATGAGGTATTTTCCCGCCGTAAAAAGTAGCCTGTGTCCGTGCCTAGGATCCTATCTTTATATTAACCAAGTCTTATAAAAATCCGTTCAGACGTTAAGGCGTGAATGAGGTAAACTTTTAAAACAAACGATTAAAAATAACTAACTTAATTAGTTTTCTGCCTACTGCCTACGCCTTAAGTAAGATAGCATGAATATTAATAGCCCATATCCTTTTCTAGGTAGAAACCACTACCCACCACTATCTATCACTTAACTAAATTTCATCAAAATCCGTTTAGCCGTTTAGGCATGATAGAGCAAAACTCCCAGCAAAAACCATAAAAAAATCACTAACTCAATTCAGTTTTCTGCCTACTTCCTACCCCCTAAGTACGATGACGTGATCATTTTGATCTTATATCCGTTTTTAGGTAACCATCTATTACCTTACTAAATTTCATCAAAATCTGTTCAGCCGTTTAGACGTTAAAGAGCAAAAGTCCCAACAAAAACGACAAAAAATCACTAACTCAATTTAGTTATCTGCCTACTGCCTACCCCCTAAGAACGATGGCGTGATTATTTATAGCCTATGACCATTTCTAGGTTATCATCTATCACCATACCAAATTTCATCAAAATCCGTTCAGCCGTTTAGACGTGAAAGAGCAAAAGTCCCAACAAAAACGACTAAAAATCACTAACTCAATTTAGTTAACTGCCTACTGCCTACCCCCTAAGAACGATGGCGTGATTATTTATAGCCTATGTCCATTCCTAGGTTATCATCTATCACCATACCAAATTTCATCAAAATCCGTTCAGCCGTTTAGACGTGAAAGAGCAAAAGTCCCAACAAAAACGACAAAAAATCACTAACTCAATTTAGTTATCTGCCTACTGCCTACCCCCTAAGAACGATGGCGTGATTATTTATAGCCTATGACCATTCCTAGGTTATCATCTATCACCATACCAAATTTCATCAAAATCCGTTCAGCCGTTTAGACGTGAAAGAGCAAAAGTCCCAACAAAAACGACTAAAAATCACTAACTCAATTTAGTTAACTGCCTACTGCCTACCCCCTAAGAACGATGGCGTGATTATTTATAGCCTATGTCCATTTCTAGGTTATCATCTATCACCATACCAAATTTTATCAAAATCCGTTCAGCCGTTTAGGCGTGAAAGAGTAACAGACAGACAGACAGACAGACAGACAGAGTTACTTTCGCATTTATAATATTAGTATGGATGGAGTATAGTATTAACGTAATGTTATCAGTTATCCTGTGATCATATAATTGTAATAAGTTAGTTTTATGGTAATTCTATAATACTTTTGTACTGAATAAACTGTTCCTGTCGATTGTGATAATAATGTGTTTTCCTTTAACTAATTATGAAATAATGTAAAGAGAAATAATTTGGAAGCTTTGTGATCTGTTAGCAAAGAAAGGGTTTAAAATGAAACTAAATAAGGTATGTACCTAGCTATTACTTATGAAAATAGGACGTAATAGATTCTTCAAGAATGTCTCATCTCAGTCTCGTCCATTGCAAATAACACTAAATTAGATGATACAAAAATAAACGTAAACAAAATATGAACCTTCTTTCTACAAAAAGGGCGGATGATTTTTAAAATAACTAACACAGCTCAAGGCAGACCAGACATTGGAGATACTTTCCAAACAATAAAAATACTTCTTACTCATCTATTCATATATTCACAGATCATAATACATTTTAATACAAATCAACAACAGTGGGTACTTAATATTAAGTCAGTAACAATGAGATCGGACTTTTAGAATCAGTGATGGTGTTGGTGTTCAGGAACAATGTGTTTAGCGTGACCCACGTACTTTACGTTGGCGTTGAATCTGTAAAAACAAAACAGAAGTTCAGACACACATTCCCTGCGATTATCACTACAGCAGAGTTCAAAATTCAATGCTCTGTAGAACTCACCCAGTCTTCTTGTCAGCGTGGTACTCGACGATTCTGATGGTGCCATCAGGCTGGTGCAGACTGTACACGCCCTTCACGACGTGACCATCACGAGACTCGTGTTGAGATTTCTTGTCACCAGTGTGAGGGTCCTCCACTTTGTACGCGAACTCATACTTGGGATGAGACTGTAAAACAAGTGACAGTTGAGAAATATAATCCAACATAATACAAAAACAACATGAATTTACGATTGAATCATCGTCGTACATAGTACTCGACGTGTTTCTCAGTGGCTTTTCCGTGATGCTGCTTGATGCTCTGTGATGAGGAGGCGTGACCGTGGTGGTGCTCGTGACCGTGACCCTCTTGAGGGCGCGCGGCGACCACCACAACCACAGCTGCGACTAGGAAAATCTGTGGAATACAATATATCCATTCGAATATTACACATTGGTATAAAAGGCTTCGAATGGAAAATAATGTGAATAATAGTAATAAAATAGTGATGAGAAGGATATCTTGAAACATTCTATAATATTAATTATAAAATCGTGTCTTTTATCACCTTATTTTGTTAACTACTACAATTTTAAATTGGCCGACTGGACCCGCAGGTCCATTTCGAGTGGTCCAGTTGACCAAAGACTCTCATGCTGTTGCTATAAACTATGAACGTAATTCAAATTCATTATTTATCAAATGTTTATTTCTAAGAATGAGTTTATCCAAAACAAAGGTAATTTGTTTTTCTTTATGAATAAACGACCCCTAAAGCGAAAACCAACTAAAGTCATTTATAGACCAAAATGAGTTACAGATACCGTTAGAATCTACTTTTCAAGATCTACATACTGGTAAAACGCGTTTTTCGAGATGACTTAAGCTAAGGTAAGGCTAAGGTAACTTATCAGGAGATTTTTTAATTAAAGAACAGACAAAACCCAATAAGTGTCGGTTAAAGCAATGTTTTTGCACTGTAAGTAATGTTTCTCGCCAGGAAAAACATTCTATCGCTGTTTAAGTGGTTTTGGCATGATTCAACAATAACAATTTGATAACTAAATAAAAAGACTAAACATTTCTACTTAGTTTTAGCAATTACCCAATATGTGAACATACAAATTTTGTTTAAGTAATTAAATTAATAAAAAAGTGCTGTCCAAACTCTTTTCTTAAAAAGGTAAGAAAACATTGCAGCTACAGGAAAAACCACTAATTTGCAGCACTTATCAAGTCAATCCTTAATTTTTCCTATTTGTTTAGAGAATCAAGTTCTTTTTTTCTTCCACCCGAATAATGAATACAATTAAGAAATCAAAAATACACGTACTCTCCTCATTATCAGTTGTTCTAATAGAAATTTTACGATTCGAACCTTTAAACACGATTTTCTCGAAACTATAAAATGTGCAGTTATTTGGGTTTTGCAGAAAGGGGACGAAATTACCTTGGCAATCATGATTTTGAATGTTTTCCTTTGAGTTTGTTTGCTTGTAATGCTGGTAGATAACTGATGCTGAATAAAATAAATTCACGATTTTATATACACCGAAAAAGCAAGTTTGAAATAAAAGCAGTTTTATTACCAACAAAGCAAGTTTATCACTGAACTTGCTGAATTTGTAAATGCTCTGATTTAAGGCAAGGTCACCCTGTGAGGTAGGTACGTGAAGGTAAGTGAAGATTGAATGTAGAGGGTAATCTTTGGTGCTACCGATCCGATACTTAAAATTCACTTGTGGCAAAAGCTTGATTTACTCCAATTTTAATTGGGTAAAGTTACTATAATTTTAAAATACCAAAAGCATAAAATCTTTAATTTAATTTTCTAAAATCATGGAGAACAGTCTCCATCTCTTTTTAAATGTCTTAAGTTCTTTAGTCCGTACATCAATACCTGCTCAAACCCTTGTGATAAGATTAACTCTTTCGGAAAATATTTTTAACACAAAAAAAATAGATTCAATTAATTTTTGTCCTCAAAAAATAACTTCAAAGAATAGAAGGATAATAATAATAATATTCCACAACTATCACACAACGCCATCTAGTCCCAAGCTAAGCAAAGCTTGTGTTATGGGTACTAGACAACTGATAAACATACATATCAAGAATATTCATACAAAAATCTAAAAGAATCCTTGCCTGGAAAATATTGTGTTCAGCGTTTGTTTAAAGAAAGTATCTTTATCAAGAAGTAAGTTACTTTTATTCTTACCTAACTTTGTCAAGGATACCAAGCTTTTAATCAAAGCACGTTCGTAATCAGCACTCAACAGGTTTCCAACAAAACTGGCTTGAACAATTAAACTTTATTGTTAACTTTAAACTTGATTTTACACTTCATATAAAAAGAACTAATTTATTTTTGGAATTATCAGTTATCACTCAACTTTTACAGCAAGTAAACGTAAAGACAAACAAAATGTTCACAAAGGTAAATAACTACATTTACCTTACCTTATATTGAATTGAATTTTCTTTTTACCTTTATTATTACTTTTTTAGATTCTTCTCATCACCGTGGCAGTGGCAGCGGTCGTGGCACAAGATCACCACGAGCACCACCACGGTCACGCCTCCTCATCACAGAGCATCAAGCAGCACCACGGAAAAGCCACTGAAAAACACGTCGAATACTATGTATGAAAACCATTTAAACATTGTAATAGCACAGAACTTAGCTTATACAAATATGAAATTTAGCTACTTTTTGCTAAACGTCTCTTGTCTTACAGTCTCACCCTAAGTACGAGTTCGCGTACAAAGTGGAGGACCCTCACACCGGTGACAAGAAATCTCAGCACGAAGCTCGTGATGGTCATGTCGTGAAGGGAGAGTACAGTCTGCATCAGCCTGATGGTACCATTAGGGTTGTGAAATACCACGCTGACAAGAAAACCGGGTAAGCATGCAAGAGCATTTGAACTCAGATTGACCTAACCCGGAAGGGCAGTTATTTCATAATGTTAACGCGTATGTAAACGTAATTGTCAGTATTTAATACTGTAGTGGCGTAATGTAATATTTATTCTAAGCGACATCCGACTTAATTTTTGCTATTTCTCTACAGATTCAACGCCGACGTGAAGTACATTGGTCACGCCGAACACATTGTTCCTGAACATCATCATCACCACTGATTCCTCAAGTCTGACCCCATTGTTGTTAGCTTAGTTACCTACTGTTGTTAATTTGTATTATATTATGAGAATAATATCATAAGTAAAAACTACTTGTTTAATTGAAAAAATATCCCTTTTATTTTATGTCTGTCTTCGAAAAACCTGGAAGTAATCGGAGTGAAACCGGATTAACCGACACTCTGAAATATCTCACTCTTCACCAAATTGAGATATTTCTTACCTGAAGACCGTCTTACTATTACCTAAGTATATTATTTATATTACGCCTGTTTTCTAACTACACAAGTCGTATAATGCCATTTACAAAAAATAAGAGCATGTTCCAAGTTTCTCAATATTTTTGTTTCATGTCTGATATCAATTCACAAAACTGTTGTAATTCCTTATTCCTATCTATGCCCAGAGAAAGTATAAGACGTTAGTCAGTTATCCTAATTTGAGTTACATATTATACCTACTGTGCTGCACAGATAACATCTTGTGCCTCAGCAATTATTTGGGTTTTCATTACCTAGGTTGCTTTTATATACAGCTAGATTTTGATTTCAAGCATTGTGTCTTTTACTCATTCGGTGTGACACTTGCTATGTACATACGTTTTTAACTAATCATAGTCAAAAGGTAAAAACATAAGTCAGTACTTACCCACTCTTACTCTTGGAGACTCTTGGATACGTAGATTTATCGTTTCTAAAGTCAAACAATGCGGCCTTGTATGTATCTCGATTTAATATTTCGACTCATCCGAAGAATAAAGTCCGATCTGCAGGGTTGATAGTTTTCAGTAGACGCAATAGAAGTTGTTGACTCGTGTAAGTCTTAAACGGTGAGACTTGACTTCTAGATTTTTTGGTATGTTATAGTAACGCCCCAGCCTAGTTAAATGCTATGTAGTGTTTATTTCTTATCCATTTATTTAACGAGATAGTGAGTTCCATATAAACATAAGACGTTTTGTACCGTAAGAGCGGGGGTCCGTAATGAACATCATGCGTTGTTTTACGGAGATGTCAGAACTAAATGACGTTCTATATTAACATGGGTCATTTTTTGTTGGATTTAACCATCTTTTATGAGTCCTTTGTGACTATCTACCTTCAAATATTTAAAAATAATGTTAGCCATATTATGACTACCCCGCAAGATAACTAAATAAAAAATGAAATTACGAATTAAAATTGTTTATTAATTTAAAAAAATACTTAAAATAGATAGCAAAACCATTAGATGGCATCAGTTTGAGCAGCAATCACATCACAGTTAGGTACCAATCAGAAACATCGTGGCCAAGACGAGCTTTCATACGTATTAACAACAATTAAACTGTACGTAACACCAAAAAAAAACTGTTTAAATAGAAAGAAAAAATATATATCTAAAATATTTCTTATTCTGATGGATGGAATGGATAGATGCCGCTCAAAATGAGCTAGAATTGATCATCACATTGTTGATGTTTGTGAAGAATCGGATTCTTCAGAAACATCAACAGTGGTGTGATGTGGTAAAGAGTGAAAGTACTGATTATACTCTAAGGGAATTACTTCTGACCTGCACAAGTGCACATATTTATCAAGTCTTTATATTCAACAGCAGGAACCATAATAATATAGTTTCAGAATATGCAGGTTTTAGTCCAGTTTGTACAGAGTTCCTCATGTTACCGTGAATCAAAAAATATTATAATCAGGTTGAGTCAGGTCATATTTAAAAACCAATTTGTTGGGATCACTGCCATCTGACTGCATGAACGTCTCGTATGTTACTCCAGTTAATCTTCTTGCCTTTATGGTGAATGCGACTATGTGTAGCCCGCGAGAAATTCGGTATTTTTTTACGTTTTTTGCAATTTACCGATCAGTATCAGGTTGTATGTTAAATAAAATAGAAATCACGACCGTAACAAATATGACTTTACTGTGTAATAATGATTAAAACCACCAATACAACCGTGTCAGTTCATTTAAGTCTCTTGATTGTCTTTTTCATCAAATAGTCACTTTATTTAACATTCAATCGGACACTGAGCGGTATATTGCAAAAAACGTAAAAAAAAAACTAATTTCTCGGGCTACCTTATCGTATTCACCTTAATGTCTTTCATCCAGACCTCATTATTGACAAGACATTTAAAGTTAAACACGTTATTCTGTATTCCGTTGCGGACAGCATAGGGTTCTCCTTCGTTCTTGACCCATCTCACTAATAAAATTCCCATTCATGAAGAGTATATAATATAGTTTTGACATCTTATTTTCTTCATATTATCTAAATATTTGATGATGAAATTCCACTGCATAAGTGCGAAGTAGCAGGCGAATTCGTTGTGATATATGACGATGAAGAAATTGCAAAGAAACTGTCTACCTACATGATTAGGGTAGAATATGCTATCTCAGATCGAATGGACATTAGTAGGAAACGGCATAGGAGCTGGCATTGATAGTTTCTTACTCTTAAAACTGTATTATTGGTGAATTTTCGAAACTAGAAGGCGCTTCCAAAGAAAATGTACTAGGCTGATTGCTGTTAACATCCTCGGCAGATGTCAAATGGTTTAGGCGTTTGCCTTGTGACCCGGTGATCATGGGTTCGATTCCCACTATACTTTGTATACTTTGTAAAGCTGTTTCCAGTTTGGCTACAATATTGCAGGCTTGAATCACCTGATTGTCTGATAAAACGATGATTCCGTGCTTCGGAAGGTAAGTATAAGCCGGTGGTCCCGGCAAACTAGTTTAGGAACTGTGACACCAGGGTGTGTTGGGTCGTTAAACCATACTACCCACACGATAAGAAGAAGACATGTGTGATATGTGGGATAGTTCCTGACTGATTTCTTCTGCACCAAGAGGCAAAGGTGATGTTTGTCGTATCATGACGTTGTCATCAACATTTACAACCGAAATTTAAAAAATAACTATGTTTTGTTAGATGTATTCATAAAATACCAACTATAATAATGTATATTGCAAAACAAATATAACTAGCTATTATTTAACAAATTTAAAATAAAAAATCCGTAAATTTAACGATTTTTTTAATTGAACAACGTCCTAACTGATTCCATTATCCCAGTAACAACGTCTTATCTTAACATCGAACCAACAAATCGTATCACAGATTCCGTTGAAAAACGTCCTAAATTCACATCAGGCGCTTAAAAATTCAATAATGTTCGTATTAAATTGTCCTAATATTTCATAAGACCTCTACTTTTTATTGCTTATTATTAATGAAATAATGATTACCCTTTGAATAAACATTACACTAGTCGCATTTTCGCACTAAAAAGGCGTTTCTATATCTCTCCGTCAAAAAACGTCCTATATGAAAATCGATCGCCCGCAACTGTTTATTGAGACAAAAAGTAATATAGAAATAATGTTAATAATTTTAAAACTTAATAGTGTGTCTTACGAAATAAGGCAACTAATGAATCGTCAACTTACCAGCATTTACACTTTTATTCATATAAACATGAGGAACATCTGAAACTGATGAACTAAGCTCAGGCCTTTCTGCATCTTCTTTAAGCATACCCATTTTTTTGTGATCGTGACATCTTAATAAATATGTGTTGCATGCAAAACAATTGATAAATTATTTTTTACATCAAACAGAAAAAAAACTAAGCGCACGTCATAAAAATGCCCTCCCTCCAACAAACAGCGGCCTAACTGACGAACGGACGTGGCGCCCGCGCCGTCGCCGCACCCTGCGCGCCGTCTGTTAATCACTTAGTGCGTTTTTATTCGGAACTAATTTCAGATTGAACGTTATTCGATTATATATTTCCGAAACTAAATAAGATACGAAAATTCTAAAAACGCACGTCTGTAGAGTTCGTATTCCTTAACTCGTCTAGCTATTTAACTCGTTTTTGTTCCATGATCACATCGGACTCTGTTCTACGGATAAGTCGATTTATGATGACTTTATATCGAGTATGACAATGTCAGATGTCTACGGCTGATTTCTTGTAACCCTGGGCATTGATGACGAAGCCGTCAACTAAGGATTCTCTAAGTATTAACACTAAGTACAATTTTGGGTTTAAATAAGACCCATTACGGGTTAGTAACTCCAAACGCACTGAAAACATCGTTCTGATCAACGCATTAAAATAGTACAGTGGCCACAGAGGTATTGAAGTAAAGTTATATTTCTGCTTTTTTTTTTTGTATTTGTTACCTCATAACTTGCGACTGGGTAAACCGATTTTCATGATTCTTTTTTTATTTGAAAGCTGGTTCTTTCCGTCTGGTCCCATTGTCACCATTTTAATATCTGATTATGGGATCTTGTAGAAATCGGGGGAACTCTTCAATAAATAACAGCAGATTAACCGCGATTGTTGCTATAGCATATCTAAGCATTGTTTACGCAATTACACTACATAATATCACGTCTGTACTCACTACAAAAGGTTATAAAAACTATTTGGTGAAGATCTGATGAAGAACTTCGGAGATAGGCAACTGAACTCCTCAATAAATGATAGCAAATGGACTGGGATTGCTGAAATCTCATGTATGTCTATTGTTTACACCAGTTCATAACATCCCTTCATCACGCCGGTACGTTGTGAAGGGGTAAGCACATGTGAACCACTAAAAAGTGAAAAATAAAAACTGTTTTACAAAAAATAAAACCGACTTCGACAAAAATAAAACTCAAAAAAGTGAAAAATAAACTTAAGATGAAAAATCAGATTTGAAGTCGGTGATTTTTGTTTGTTTGATTTCATGTTTTTGCCACCGACTATTTTTCACTTTTTGAGTTTTATTTTTGTCGAAGTCGGTAAGTATTATTTTTTGTAAAAAAGTTTTTATCAGATTTTAGAAACAAACGGGAAAAACTCAAGTCCAGTTTCGAACTTCGGTCGACAGCCGTTGTCATGACAACAGGGAGCCATCACACACCAAATCAATCTCAGAATTTCTTGGCCGCATCTATATTTGTCAAACTCATAGTTGTATTCTGCTTTAATTCATGCTGCATTCATGTTCATGTCAAATTATAAACATATTGCAGCTGCCAATGTGTCTAATGGGGTAGAACGGTCAATTCCGACTCAAGTTCAGTTCACGGCACCAGTATTATTTTATTAATTAAACAAATCCGTATTTTTTACTTATCATTTATTCTCATAATATATACAACAAGTTAACAACAGTGGGTAACTAATATAATAACAATATGGTCGGACTTGAATAATTACTGATGATGATGATGTTCAGGAACAATGTGTTTGGCGTGACCCACGTATTTCACGTCAGCGTTGAATCTGTAGAAGAGAAGTTTTTTTAAATATATTTCATAGATTAAGTATCGTTATGGTACTGTACGAGTTTAAATGTTCTGGTATGCTCACCCGGTTTTCTTGTCAGCGTGGTACTTTACAATCCTGATGGTGCCATCAGGCTGGTGCAGGCTGTATTCTCCCTTCACGACGTGACCATCACGAGCTTCGTGCTGAGACTTCTTGTCACCGGTGTGAGGGTCCACCACTTTGTACGCGAACTCGTACTTAGGGTGAGACTGTAAGACAAGAGACGTTTAGCAAAAAGTAGCTACATTTCATATTTGTATAAGCTAAGTTCTGTGCTATTACAATGTTTAAATGGTTTTCATACATAGTATTCGACGTGTTTTTCAGTGGCTTTTCCGTGGTGCTGCTTGATGCTCTGTGATGAGGAGGCGTGACCGTGGTGGTGCTCGTGGTGATCTTGTGCCACTACTGCTGCCACTGCCACGGTGACGAGGAGGATCTGTTTATATTATAAGAAATATTAGTCGAATTCTCACCAAACACAATACATTAGTATGCATAGAGAATATTTTGTAGCATTAGTGTAGTAGGTATTCAATTAATTTTTAATATACCTTAGTAAACATTTTGTTTTTTACGTTAACTTGCTTCAAGAACTGAGTGATAACTAATAATTCACTAAATTAAGTTAAGTGTTTTATATTGAGCTAACTTTCAGTGGGTAATGAAAATGCCAATATTTCAAAAATACGAGTTTGTTTAAAACCTGTACTTGCAAGTGGCCACGCTGAGTAACCTTGAACTCACGAGATGAAAGAAAGTTGGTAATTTTAAGTCAACATTTCGACCCATATTCGGAGCACTTGAAATAATTCCGAAAAAAACATGTTTAGGAGTATTAGCTAAACATACATTATATGAATCAATGACGAAGTATTCTTTGAAAATTCTTCTTTCTTTGGTTCCTTATTGATTTGTTCGATCTTGAGAGGCTCACACATTTAGATTTTGACTATTGTGTCTAGTATTTGTTATCACCTCTAATTGACACAATTTTATAAGTGGTGGCGGATAAACTTATAACGCGGGTATCATGCAAGTTAACAAAACCATTTTGTATGTAGGTACGTAATCTGAACAGGTTTGAAAAAAACTTGTATTAATAAAATTTGCACTTATTGCAGTTCTTTATTAATCAAAACTTGAATTTTGGTTGTGAGTATATAAAACCCCGAAATGCTTTTTGATAATATCAGTCATCACTCAACTGTAAGACCCAGCAAACCTAATAAAAAACAACAAAATGTTCACTAAGGTATTTAACTTGGCCACTACCATAATAATTACAGCCACCAACATATACTAATTGATTTTATAAAACACATACGGACTACCCAATCATAACACTGTTACTGTAGCCTACTTAACTTAAAGGTTATTTTTGTAGATCCTCCTCATCACCGTGGCAGTGGCAGCGGTAGTGGCACAAGATCACCACGAACACCACCACGGTCACGCCTCCTCATCACAGAGCATCAAGCAGCACCACGGAAAAGCCACCGAGAAACACGTCGAGTACTATGTAAGAACAATTTGGTATCTATACTTAGGCTTAGGGTCTATGCATAGAATTTGTCTTACTGAAATTAGAAACTATTTTCTAAACCGTCTCCTATCTTACAGTCTCACCCTAAGTACGAGTTTGCGTACAAAGTGGAGGACCCTCACACCGGTGACAAGAAATCTCAGCACGAAGCTCGTGATGGTCACGTCGTGAAGGGAGAGTACAGTCTGCATCAGCCTGATGGCACCATTAGGATTGTAAAATACCACGCTGACAAGAAAACTGGGTGAGCACGCAAGAATATTAAAATTTCAACTTAGTGAATTCGTAACGTAAACGTGAACTTACAGTAATGGTGTACTGCAATACTGTTTTTGTACTTATTCTAAGAAATATCTGTGCTAATTTTTGCTTTTCTTCTACAGATTCAACGCCGATGTGAAATACGTGGGTCACGCCAAACACATTGTTCCTGAACATCATCATCATCAGTAATTATTAAGTCCGACCACATTGTTATTAAATTAGTTGCCAACTGTTGTTAACTTGTTGTATATTATGAGAATAAATGATAAGTAAAATATACGTATTTGTTTAATTAATAAAAGTAACACTGGTATCGTTAGTCGTGGAAGGACTTGACACTCCTACATTCCGTCCCATTATTGACAGCTACAGTTCGTTTATGATTGACATAACGCCCACTTTTCAATACAGAATCACATAGACATTTTTAACATTTTTTGTTTTCAAACGTGTAGCGCCGACCCCAAGTAGAATGGGATACGGGCAGGAAGATGATGTTGATGATAGACATTTTTAACATAAATTACAATCACATAAATGACATCATTTGACATAAAAATAAAAACGACTTTAAAAAAAAATAAAACAAAACAATGGAAAATAAACTTTTTTTTGGGTGGGTGGAAAATCGTTAAATAACCCCTCCCGCTCTTGGGCAGAGCGAAAGGGAGTGTCAGACTTCTACTGACTAAAAACCATCCATGTTTCTTCTTCGCCCTTTATGTCGAGGCCGCGGTATCTTTGTGATCAACCCGCCGATTTATACATTCATAGTTTTATCAGTGAGTAATCAAAGTTAATGATAGAATTATGCAGAATTATGTTACTTTCTTAGGTATTTTTTGTTTCGTTGAAGTTCTAAAATCGTGTAAAATACCAATTTTGCAGGAGATTGTGAAAACTGCATAATTCTACCATATAATGGTACAATACCACCTCATAATTTGTGTTAACATCGATACGGACGTTGCTTATGCTTTTCGGTAGCTTATGTCAAATACCTACCTACCTGACTTTAACGTCATCATCGTCAGGACTGATGGTATGTCATTTTGTGTGGACCCTCAGTACAAGAAGAATGATCATCATGGTTTCCACGGTGGTCACTCAGTATCGGAAAAATAGACAAAAAACCTACAGATTACAGAAAGATTTCTCGCGTGACAAGCATGGCCTCAATAGTACATTGTACACCAAGTGCATAAAACGCACCATTTTGCGCGAGACGTTTATCCATCCGATGCGAGCTGGATATAAAGTAGAGAGTAAAATGGGTTTTATGGACGAGTTTTACACTCTACTTTTCACTTCGATTGCGAGGAAATAAAACAGCAACTTGTAAATATTGTAAAAAATATTATTGTTCCCGTCAATTAACTTTTTTTTTTTCAGTAGGAAACGTGACATAACACCTGACTTGGGTCGTAACTCATACTGCTCAGTTAGAAAAACATTTTGAGCATGCCTATTGCCACCCACCGGTTGGGGTAATTAAGAGCAAGCCTATTGCTTTCCACTGATTTAGGTAATTGAGAGCAAGCCTATTGCCATCAACTGATGTAATTGGGGGCAAGCCTATAAATATTGTCATCAACCAATCTAATTAAGAGCAAGCCTATTGCCATCAAGCAAATTAGGTAATTGGGAGCAAGCCTATTCCCATCAACTTTCCTTGTATTCGTGATGAAAAGCACAGTGATTACCTCGGGTTAAAGACTTATTTAGTCCCTCGAACTATAATTAGCGTCATCATAATATCGTAGCGTAATCCCTTGTTCTTTGAATACTAACGAAACCAAACGAAACGAATTAAATTAATGAGGTTATTTTATGAAGTTGAAGTTGTTCCTGTGGCTGTTGGGCTGATTACCTGTGCGGATTACCTTGGTCTTTGTCGAAGATTTTACTTTATGCTCTAGAGCATAAAACGCGACTTTATGTCGCCTATGCACGACTTATAGACGAATTTTAGAGCGAGAGAAGTGAAAAATGTATTTTGTTTCTTTCCTATATTCGACAATCAACTAATACATTTGAAAAGAATAATTATATCTCTGCCCCATCAAGATACCCAAAAAGAATAATTTGGTCTCTTTGTAAAATATTCAGCTGCATCTGATATGACTGGAAGGCGACCCCAACATAGTTGGGAAGAGGCTAGGCAGATGATAGTGATGAATGATACAAACAGATTCTAATCAATGAGATAGATGCGAGATAACTTCCTTTTATGAATTTAAACATATTTTCTAATTAAATAATTACATTTTCTCTTAGCTAACTCTAGTCCAGTACAAAAAAAAAACAAAAAATAACAGTTGCACCATCGCCTTGCTACGAAAAGAGATCGAAATGGTAATAAAATAAAACTTGTATTTCTTTAGCTGAAAATTTTGACATTCAAATAGGAAATGGAACGTTTTTATTCTGATTGTCAGTCGAATTTTGAAAGATGAACATGTTAAAATCTTGTGGTTAGAACCATTTAAAATGTAACAATATTGGCAAATACTACAGAGGTGTTTCATAACAAATGGAATAGTTTATTCTGCTTCTGTTGCTTTAGCAAGGCCAAATAGCCTAAAGATCAGTTTTCGATGTTCGATGGTCATTACCGAAGCGATACCAGGGACCAGGAGCATTACCACAAAAACGAGGAAGTATCTCAGCACGTAAGCTGTAAATAAGTAGTGGCGGCCCCGACTTTTTAGCAGTAAGGGATCTAACCCAGGCAGGTTACTTTAAGTAAACAGTGAAGGAAAAGGATACCGTGAGAGAACCCGCACAGCCCACTCCCTTTCATAGAGACAAGGTCTGTGCCTCAGCATTGGTAAAGTTATGGACAAATTATATTTATATTGATAAGTCAGAATAAAATGAAGGTGAATGAATGACGCTAGACTTTTCCATATAATCTACAAATAAAATAGTATATCATAATTTCTTAATTACTTTTATTATTATTCAATATCACAATTTAAAATCAACAACACACATTTAAATACATAACAATAGGATTTATAATTCTAGCCTTAGTGATGGTGGTGGTGTTCAGGAACAATGTGCTTGGCATGACCCTCGTACTTTACGTTGGCGTTGAATCTGTAGAATTGAAAATAAAAATCAATCAGGACATTCTCAGTCAATCAAATCGGTACAGCTTGTAAATGAGTATGCACACTTACCCAGTTTTCTTATCAGCGTGATACTCAACGACCCTGATCCTGCCATCAGGCTGGTGCAGACTGTACACTCCCTTCACGACGTGACCATCACGAGCTTCGTGCTGAGACTTCTTGTCACCGGTGTGAGGGTCCTCCACTTTGTACGCGAACTCGTACTTAGGGTGAGACTGTAATAGAAATGACTTACCGTCAGCAACATTTTTCAAATATTAAGTCTAGGTCATCTATGTAAGATAGGAACATCGTCATACATAGTACTCGACGTGTTTCTCGATGGCTTTTCCGTGGTGCTGTTTGATGCTCTGTGATGAGGAGGCGTGACCGTGGTGGTGCTCGTGGTGATCTTGTGCCACTACCGCTGCCACTGCCACGGTGATGAGGAGGATCTGTCATATAAAAATAAAAGTTAGAATGTTTCCACCAAACCATAGCCATATTCTAAGGGTACTATTATTACTCCATTATTAGTCTACCTTGGTGAACATTTTGTATTTTTCGTTTACTCGCTTGAAAAGTGGAGTGATAACTGATAATTAAACAAATAAAACACAAAGTTTTATATTGAGCAAAATATCAAGTTTCCAGAAAGTGATCTGACTGCCAATATTTTACTAGTTTTTTAAAACCCGTTCGTAACTTGCAAGTGTCCAAACCGAGTAACCTTGAACTCATGAAATGAAAGAAAGTAAATTACTGCGTCGATCCTTATTCGACGCACCTGAGATTATTCAGAAACAAACCGTATTTTTAGGATTATTAGCTAAACATACATAAAATAAATCATAGACGAAGTATTATTAGATAATCGTCCAATATTTGGGAGAGAACATTGACTTGTTCAAATAACCTTTTTAGTAATTTGTTGGATATACAGGGTGTAAACGAACCCTCCACGAAGCCGTCTTGTCAATGAAGCATTATGTACATCAAACTAAGTACCCATACGCATTTTTTTTGCTGGGAAACGACTTTTTTTTGGGGTTAAAGATCACATTTTATGTAAAACTCTATGTATTATGTACTCTAAAACCTTTGTGCTTGTGGACGCTTTGAATAGTGAACGGGTTATAGAGGTAATTTAAGTAAAGTTATAACCTGAAAAACTAGTACTAAAAAAACAGCTGTGAAAAATTTTGAACGTTCCCAGGTATGGTCTAGCTAGAAGAAAAAAAATATCGCAGTGACAGGGAGAACAAGTGCCTTTCGGCTTTGTTAAGGGTGTCTTTTACAACATATATTAGGGGCTCACTATATTATGTCTAAAACATTCTCAACTCAACGTGACATTCAAAAAAATACCTATAATAAATCAAAGACGAAGACTGCTCGCAAATTCTACAATCGTCATGTCATTTTTCAACTCCTTGAGTAGCGGACCTACTGATTTCTCGTTGTTTAGGAGCTCACCCATTTAGATTTTGACTTTTATGTTTATTATTATCCGTTATCAACTCAGATTGATCCAGATAGTACCTACTTAGGTGCGGAATAATTTATAACACACGCATTTCTTTCATACTGCGTAACACAAGCCAAAAACATTGCCTACTTGTACGAAATCCGAACAGGTTTGGGAGCAAACTTGTCTTAATACAATATAGACTCGCTGCAGTACTTTATTAATCCAAACTTGAATTTGGTGGTTTATATAAAACGGTGAATTATTTTTTGAAAATATCAGTCATCACTCAACTGTAAGACCCAACCCACATACGAAAACAACAACAAAATGTTCACTAAGGTATAAAACTATGCCATTACCCTAATAATTGCGGTCCTATCAATATTTAACATACTTAAAACACAAAATCATAACACTATGTACAATTTTAGCTTAATTAACTTAAGGTTTATTTTTGTAGATCCTTCTCATCACCGTGGCAGTGGCAGCGGTAGTGGCACAAGATCACCACGAGCACCACCACGGTCACGCCTCCTCATCACAAAGCATCAAACAGCATCACGGAAAAGCCACCGAGAAACACGTCGAGTACTATGTAAGAACAAATGGCTAGAATATTATATATGCATAGAATTAGGCTTACTGAAATTAGAAACAATTCTCTAAACCGTTACTTGTCTTACAGTCTCATCCCAAGTACGAGTTCGCATACAAAGTGGAGGACCCTCACACCGGTGACAAGAAGTCTCAGCACGAAACTCGTGATGGTCATGTCGTGAAGGGAGAGTACAGCCTGCACCAGCCTGATGGCACCATCAGGATTGTAAAATACCACGCTGACAAGAAAACCGGGTAAGCATACAAGAGCATTTCAACACAGTTAATTCGTAACGGGAACTTATCAGCTGAACTTACTGTAATAGTGTACTCTAATACTGAATTGGTATTTAATCTAAAAAATATCTGTGTTAATATTTGCTTATCTTCTACAGATTCAACGCCGATGTGAAATACGTGGGACACGCCAAACACGTTGTTCCTGAACATCATCATCATCACTGATTCTTTGAGACTATTTGTTATTGATTTAGTTATAAACTGTTGCCATTGTTGTTATATTTACTATTTTATAATTTGTAAAAATGGTTTTGTGTGTGAAACAAGAATAAACGCGATTGTGAAGTAACGTTTTTATTAATTCTTTGGTATCACGTAATCTATAGCTAGAGTTGAAATACAGCTAGACTTAACATTGAGTGTCTTTTTTATTTTTATAGAAGTATTATAATTGAATATAGTTAAGGGTCACAAACAACGTTACATCGAAAATATGGGCTCATCGGAGTTACATACTTAATTCCATAGCTGATCTATAAATATAAACTTTATTTATTTCTATTCACAATAATAAATAAATAATAAATAAATAAATAACTTTATTTCCAAAAAATTGCAATTTACATAGAATCGTTTTGGTTATTACAAATCAGATTATGACAGTTAGGTTATTGAAATTGCATTAGTCTCCGATTGTACCACTGACACCCAAGCTAAGATTAAACTTGTGTTATGGGTGCCAGGGCTCTCTCCATTAATATATTTTTCAAGTTACACAAACCAGTACGGAGTTGGGGGTACAATGTGGGGTATAGTAATGCAATAATATAGTAGTTCTTTGTCTACAAACTCAAGGTCTGTATTACCGATCTACACTATTAATTAATTACTGAGAAATTTGATTTCTATTGTCCAATTTATATTCTGCGTTATAATTCAATGGAACCATGTTTGTATGTTTCAAGAAACCTTACACTATTGAGCTCCCAATAAGAGGACGATCCATATACAGAAAACATAAAAACAAGCAAAACGTTGTTTCCCTCTACATACAAGCAAAATATTTATACAATTTTACTTTCGCAAAGTAGCAAAGTGGAGAAATGAATTTACGAAATGATTACAAGTGCGTACTAAAATTTTTACCGTTTATCTTATAAATTAATATTGTTTCCTCGATTACGAACTTTTATTTTGTCTATAAAAAGACACGATTGTTCGTGTTATGTATCAGTTTGCTTACAAGCTCGTAACAGTGTGACAATACAAAATGTGCTCAAAGGTATTTTGAATAAGTTGTAGTGAATATTTGGAAAACAAAATATATAGTAAAAAAATGTGTTTAGATTTTCTGTATGATTTATTAACTAGTGCGGTGAAATCAAATAAAAACTATATTTTGACATATAATATGCCCTACGTGCTTTTAATATTAACAAATAAAAATTAAAAAAAAAACCAAACAAAAATATAACAGTGTGTGTCCATGACTACGGGCAAAAATGCAGTCGGAAAGTTTGCAGTCAAGAATGAAAGTCTAAGCGATCCACCACAAAGGCCCATAACCATTGCAATAATAAAAGCGAAGCTAAAAAAAAGTTGAACCTCTACCCATAATCAAATTTTATTCAAGAGACAGAAAATGGACACCCCTTTAATAATACAATTATATTTCGCTTCTTCCAGGTTCTGTGCGTCTTAGCAGTGTATGCAGTTGCGTCAGTGACTGCAGAGCACGCTCACTCGTCGCAGCACATCCACAAACACGAGGGTCACCACACAAAGGTGGAATTCAAAGACCATCACGGACATCATCACTACGACTATTACGTTAGTTACCTACTTATTCCATAACTTTACTATATAGAATCAAAACACCAAACCAAATTATGTGCAGGAGGTGGTCATTAATCGTCGTGATGAGGAAGTTAGTCGTTAAAATACTCGATGATGAAGAACAGTTGAATTTATTTAACGTAATTTACAATTTAGGTTTTGGTGTGTACTCGTTCGCCGTGATTCTATATAATGACTCACTTTACTAATAATTTCTTTCGGATTGAGCCAAAAAGCAACATCCCAAAATTACAAAGTTAAAAGCATTGCGTCTTTGGAAAGGTTTTTAAGCCACCGATGTCGTAACGGATTCCCGTCTTATCGAACTGATAGAGTCAGGAACGAAAGAGTTGGATATTACTATGTCACATCGAAATTCAATCGAGAGGATGTTACAAATAAATTACTCCCTTCAAATACTAATCGCGAGGTTTACCTACAGGCTCATCCTAAGTACGAGTACAAGTATGAAGTGAAGGACCCTCACACCGGTGACCATAAGGAACACAGCGAGCACCGCGACGGTGACGGTGTTAAAGGACACTACTCGTTCAAGGAACCTGATGGCACCATCAGACATGTTCACTACCATGCTGATAAGAAAACTGGGTAAGCAAAGACTTTTGTATCATACGTCGGTTAAACCTTATTCGTTATGTTTTCTCGCTTCAAGAACCATAGTCGATCGCAATTAGATTGGTTTTCGATCTACAAAGTAATTTCTCCGCTATCTGTTTCTGTCACTAAGCAGTGCTGGTGTAATTGAAGAACTTGAAGCGTTTCAACTTTTTCTCTGTAATGGGAAATCATCTGGAATGCTTCGAGCATTCATGGTTCCAAAAGTAGTGCAGTCGACCAGATAATCTGAATTTTTTGGATCGGTTGGGTACTGCATAATTGATTACCATAAATAGTTATTTAATCATGATTTTTTTACAGTTTCCACGCTGAAGTGAAGCACAGCACCCACCATCTCGTTCCAAAGAAACATGAACATCATCATAAAAAGCCTGAACATCACAAAAAACACAAGCATGATGAAGTTGACATACCTCCGTTCCTTCAGGATCATCAGGAACCTCCGTTTCTTCAAGAACAGCAGGAACATCACGAATTTGAAGAGCATTTCGAATTCCCTGATTTCTACTGAAAATGTTTGATTGGATAACTTATTTCCTACTGTAATGTACCTGTTTTTTTATAATGTTATGTTACCTTTTTGTTATACAAATGATTATTAAATATTTTTTTAAGAATGAAATGTCTTATTATGTATTTTAACTTTAACTTAAACAAAATTTTAACACAAGCCGAATTATGACAAGTTACTTTAATACTATTTTCAAAAGCAAACCTACTTTCGGGCCTAGATGAGTGTCTATCGCTCTCAAAGCGAGTTAGCTTTCTACAAGCTTTTATTTAACTTGTAATATCGACGCAAGAAAGCAATCTTGTAGTATCTCGAAAAGTTGAACTTTACACCAGAGCCAAAAAACTATTTCAAAAATTCATAACTCGTAAACTAGCTGAATAAGAGTGGTCATTTTTGGAACACTTATTTCTTATAATGAAATTTATCAGATGGCAATAATGATAGCATTCTCAAGTTAGTCTAACATACGTTTTATACTAGTTACAGCAATTGGTATTTCAATTTGAAGCAGCAATTTTGCTGTATCACATACAATGCGGCACAAGCCGTATGTTACAACTACCAAGATACAGCAAATAGGCAAGCGAAATAGGTTTAAAATTTTAAAAAATACTTGTAACGTTTTTGATGTATCTATGTATAACTTAAAAATAGTTGATTTTATGGTATTTACAGCATTTTGAAGCATCTTTTGTTAAAAAAATTTAGAAAAAGTCAACGACGTATCAAAAAAAAAAACACATCGTAGGAAAACGTTGATCAGACCGTCTGACGCAGTATTTTTTTCTTATTTCAATGATGCAATAAAAAAAATTGCCATTTTTCGAAATACGACAAAATCGCTTTCCAGCGTCGATATGTCATGTATGTTTGTTTAGGTCAATTTTTGTAGCTGATTTTCAATGTTCAGGTCAAATAGCACGGACACGAAAGATTGTATTTGCCTTCAATGATGATTGTCAATTGAACTTAATGCTCAACACATCTATTATAAGTCTACATAGATTGATTGCAGATTAAACAAAAAAAAATAAAAAATTATGTCAACGCTTGTTTTTAACCGACTTCTAAAAAAAGAAGGAGGTTCTCAATTCGGATGTTTGTTTTTTTTTTTTTTTATGTTTGTTCGGGCATAACTCCGTCACTTGCTAACCGATTTGAAAAATTCAATTTTTGTTGGAAAGGGTATACTTCCCAAATGGTCCCATAATTTTTTTTATCGAAATCGGACAAGCGGTTTTTGAAAAATCAACAAAACTCAAAAAAAATACTACATTGTCCCATGAACATGTAAACAACTAAAAAGTGAAAAATAAAAACTTTTTAACAAAAAATAAAACCGACTTAAAAAAAAAACAAAAAAGTCAAAAATAAATCAGTTTCTGAAGTCGGTGGCAAAAAAATGAAATCAAACAAACGAAAGTCACCGACTTCAGAAACTGATTTATTTTTGACTTGTTTTTTTTTTGAAGTCGGTTTTATTTTTTGTTAAAAAGTTTTTTTTATTTAAAGTTGTATATTCAACAACGATTTACAACAGTAATTTTAATTAATTCACAACATTTTCTTATTTTTCCATCGCTGTTAAAATTCTTAAAAAACAGGATTTCGTAATTGAGCTGATGCTAATTTCTAAAAGCACAACCATTTCTAGAAACCGTTTTGGTATAGCATTTAGAAAACTGTAACAAATTGTTTAGGTCAACTGGAACTTCTACAAAAATAGTCATTAATTCACAGGTGAAGGCGTTTTTTGAAATTAACTTACCAAACTACAATGACAACCATATTATCTAACCATATGACATTCCAACAAAAGTTCAATCGGAAATAACAAATAGTAATTATAAAATTAAATACAAAAAATTCTTTGACTCTCTCTGAAAATGTATCATCCTGTTTAAATATCATTCACTTAGTTATAAGCATCGACGCGATTCCGATCCCGACCCGCACCGTGGGTATGTTTGTAATCTTTCTTAATATTTTGTTTTGCGTGGTACCTCACAATTTGTTATAATTATGTGTGAACCATAAATTAACTATGTTTATTTGTTATGTTAGTTTTAAGATAGTTCTTAAGTGTTTTCAACATCCGGACAAACCTATTGAGGTTTTTGTGATGTTTCTGTGTTTACATTTTGTTTTTATCTTTAGTTAATAAACAATAAAAAAAAAAAAAAAAAAAACTAGGTACGTCATATTGATATCATCATTGCCTTACATTAAGCTGATGTAGTTCTCCTGACCGTTTACTGTCACGGGAGCCAATCTAGTGGAGATTAGCCATCGGCACGGGAGATGTAGTGCACAAGTAGCACTCTGGGCAGGTGCACTCTCTGTTCCTTAATGGCCGCCATAGACGTTTAAGTAATTTATATGGTATCTGGGGAACGGGGGTATCATACCGCCAGCTTCTTAAGTCCAGGCTACTACTGAGAGTTTTTTAATGAAACACCCAATGGTACTTTTGTCCGACCCTTGGTACCACGAGACCAACGAGGCAGTTATGCTAGTAGGTATTTAGTGGCCCGAAGTTCTGACAAGCAGTCTTGCCAAGGGGTATCATAATAATTATATTACTCAGCACTAACCGGGTTATGGAGGTCTGGTAAGCCATCGCTTCATGTAAAATAGCAGCTTTACTGAAATCGTCCTCACAAAATTGTGAAAAGGCTAGGTAGATGATTGCCTTACGTTAAGTAAGCGTTTTGATTTCATTGAGTTTTCATCAATAGGTTAAATGTTTAATTTATAACACCTGTAAGATCTAGCTACTACCCGATAGATTTTTGTTCTGAGAAAAACTTAATGAGGACAGTGAGGATTCGAGCATTTACTTAGCTTGAATATTCAACATCTAGATTTTAAACATAGTTCGTTAATTTTCAATTATCTCATTAGATAATTGTCGAAACAGCCTGTGTCGAAGCACCGCTGGACAAAACCCTCTACAAGCTGCGTTGCAACACTCTGTTCCTCTCTCATGAATATATTCTGCCTAAACCACATTTTCAAGAACGTCAGGTAGTTTTAAACATCCGGAGCTAACTCAGAATGAATGTTAATTTTTATAATCCTTATAAAAAGACGAGATCCAGTTAATCACGTTCTGTCGTTATTCAAGCGTGATAATGAAACGGGATTTTGCTAAACCCTACGTTTTCAAGGTTGAAATAGAATTAAGCGGATTAAGTGGCAGAGTCGTCACATGGTAGGTGACTGAGTAAGAGAGTCATCGCCAATCGAGGCAAACTCATAAAGGAGATTAGTCAGAAAGGTCAACATATAAGGAACAGCCGAACGCTATACGAGATATCTTTGCCCAGTTGGGGTACAAAATATATTTAAAAAAAAATTAAATTGTATGATGACTTTTTATAACAGTAAGTATCTCATCTTTTTTTTGTTTTAATTTGGTCAATCCCTCCAAACTATTTCCTAACCAAATGAACAGTGGTGACCATCAGGAAAGCGCCGAGACGATGAAGCTCTACGAAGTCCCAAAGAACTGCCTTGTCTATTTAACTGTCTTGGATCCCGCAACTAAATTAATCAGAAAAGAATAGCGGAAAAGTAGGAAAAACATAATCCACTTCCCTCTATATCATCAGGAGACAAAACAGAACAAGGCCAATAGGCGCAAAGAAGCGTACCTATATATGTATAAAAACGACGCTGAAAAAGTATGAAACAAGATTTTCAGGATAGAACAAAAAGAAAAGCCGTAGTCACACGGTATTAAAGTGTTTAGGTTGGTACCTATAACGTGTGACTATCCTGAAAATCTTGTTTCATACTTTTTCAGCGTTTTTTTTTTTTTACTTTTTTTATTTAAACAATTTTTTACCCTTGACTTTTTGTCCGCTAGAGGGCGTGATTTTTAATTTGAGCAATATTTTGAAAATGTACAAGTGAGGCCCTTTCAAATGATACCAAACACGGCGTATTTATCTTCTTTTTTATTTTTTAAGCCTTACTTTTTGTCCGCTACCACGTCACGTAGCCTATGTTCAGCGGAAAATTAAGACGGTTCTAACGATACCTCATATGTCAAGTTCCGAGATTAGAAGCCATGAGGGAACAGATGATGATACTCACATACATACATACATAGCCAGTCAAAATCATAACCCTCCTTTGGCTTTGCCGTAGTCAGGTAAAAACTGGGATAAACCCAGTTGCCTAGCACCACGGATAGCTATTCATAAACGTAGTTCGTTTTGTTCAGAATATGGCTACATTTGAGGTAATCATCTTTTACACATTTTCTTTGGGACAATGAACCACTGTAATTCCTGAAAGCCAAAATCATCAGTAGCCACCACCAGAAAAGCGCCGAGACAATGAAACTCCACGAAGTCACAGAGAAACAATTTAACTGTCTTGGATCCCGCAACAAAATTAGTCAGAAAAGCATAGGAAAAACCTTAATTTCCACTTCCCACTGTATCAGCACGAGTCTGAACAGAACAAGGCCAATAGACACTAAAAGATGTTTGTATAAAACTGGGATAAGTCCAGTTGCGTAACACCACTTAAAATTTATTATCATTATTATTAAAGGATCCTAAGTTGTGTAGTGATATTTGAGTCTATTAATATAGATATTTTATGGCAAAACGCTTGAACGCACGGAAATTTGTACTAATTTCTACAAGGCCCATATAGTAAATAACTCCGGATGTAACCTGTATAGGTTCTAATCTAACATACATAAAATATTGCGTTCATTTTGCCAAAGCCTACACTGCTATAAAACGTGATGTTCAGATTGTTCATATTCGCAGTCGGACGTAGAACATTCAGGCAGTTCTTTACATGGCGAGCACTAGGTCAACCAAAACATCTTTAAAAATATCCTAATTATCCAATATTTGGAAAATCTACTTCAATTAAAAACAATACTTTCACGGAATATAAACGTTTGTTACTACGCGAACGTTATGTAGTTTTAACTGCACACCAAATTAATACATTCGCAATCGTAATAAAAATGTTGTAAACTGTTGTTAATTGCTAATGGTTCTGAATGAAATCAATAGTGTTACATCAACGTATCTTTAGTTTTAACTATAAAAGCCCTGATTGTTAGTAGCTATGTATCAGTTCGTTAAGCCACTTCCAACCAGTACAACAACTAGAACATAAAATGATTTTTAAGGTATTTTAGAAATAATAAATCTAAAAAAAGTTCAAGTGTTTATAGTTGAATTCTAAAATTAACAACTAGTGCTATTTGGTTAATACAAATCTAAAAATTATGCCAAGTGACCAAAAAATTACAAATATATAAATAATCATCCCGTATTCACAATAATGAAGAACTACAAAAATTAAATCATGATCAATTAAATTATCAATTAAAAAAAACCAGTGAAAAATTATATCTTCTCCATTGCAGGTGTTGTGTGTGTTAGCTGTGGGTGCAGTGCTAGCAGTGCTAGCAGAGGAAGGTCACTCATCGCAGTACATCCACAAACACGATCATCACCACACGAAAGTGGAATTTAAAGATCATCACGGACATCATCACTACGACTATTATGTTAGTATGACTGACTCTGCTCCCGTTGCGGCTGCGGGTTTTTCGAAAGAGAAAGAAAGAAAGAAAAAGTGTTTATTGGTTTCCCAACAGGACAAAACAAATTGACAAAAAAATTAAACGTTACCGAGAGTTAAGAGATACCGCGAACTCGGCACAAAGGGCTAAGAAGGCACATGGGTGGTTTCTAGCCAGTAGAAGTCTGACACCCCCTACCGCTCTGCCCATAGCGGGAGTAGCCACTTGATGATTGCCTACACCCAAAAAAAAAGACTAACTCTACTGTAAAAAACTTTTTTGAAGTACGCTTGCACTACAAATCTTAAAATGCATTTAGCGCTAAAATCATGAAACATTTTTGTCCGTATTTTAAGTTGTCAGAGACAGAATGATGTTATGACGTTTAACGCTGATAATTATGTAAATGGAAATAATAAAAAAACAAAAACAACTTATATTTAAGTTCTGCTCCTAATCTGTGCAAAACACTAATTATGCCGTTTACCTCCAGACACCTCCTAAGTACGAGTTCGAGTACAAGGTGAAGAATCCCCACACCGGTGATCACAAGTCTCAACACGAACATCGTCATGACGACAGCGTCAAGGGACACTTCTCCCTGCATGACCCTGACGGTTCTGAAAGACATGTCCACTACCATGCTGACAAACACTCCGGGTGAGTAAACTTATTTGCATCCAAAATCCTGCGCTCTAACGGTAAGCGATATCTACTGATAAAAATGATCAATTTTTTTTTCGTAAGACAAATTAATTGTGTCTTTGGTGTAATTAGTGGTAAAACACTACAACTACTTTTAACTAGATTGACTTAATATTTCACCTCGTCGAGGCCTTCTGATCATCACAAGTTACTCCTTTGACCACTGTACAGTAAGTACCATATGGTACCTGTGGTCTGAAATCCTTTTTTTTTTAAACGTAGTCACCCAAGGAATTTCTCCTGTATTGTGGTTGTATTTAAACTCACAAAACAAAACACCCAGTGCCGAAATATCTCATGTAGGCAATACAAATATTTGTTCCTTGCGGCGATCGAACCGAGCGCAGCAGTCAATCGCTCAGCCACTGCGCCAAGCGCGCCATCAACTTTACTTATATTAATGTATCTTCTTTCTCAGATTCCACGCAGATGTGAAGCACAGCACGCATCACCTCCATCATCATCACTAAACTAAATCTGTTGTTCCGTTGTTAACTTGTACTATTTCACGGTATTGTACTTTTGTTTTGTTGTTTTAATGTTAATAAAGGATTGTTTTTGTTGAAACATTTTGTTTACTTAATTTAATAAGCATTGTTTAGTATAATAGATACTAATTCAACAGAAGCATCTTGATTTAATGTAGTCAACATGCATTCTTGAATTATATTAGCTTGAAGAAATAGAAGT
This sequence comes from Diarsia mendica, assembly GCA_949316265.1. NCBI lineage: Eukaryota > Metazoa > Arthropoda > Insecta > Lepidoptera > Noctuidae > Diarsia > Diarsia mendica. The sequence goes on from OX438891.1 coordinate 9,263,900, forward strand.
ATAACAAAATACTTACAAAAAAAAAACATTAAAATTAAGAGCACTTCAAATGATTCATGTGGTTCAAAAGTTTAATCAGTACCTAAGTACTTGCTTTGACGGTCCACATTTTATAATTATCCTTGGAAGACTCCAGTTAGTGGATGGGCCACTGCAAGCACAACATACAAAAAAAAAAAACATACATACATAGCCCAAACCCTTGGACCTAGAAAGCTGAAATTTTGCACAGAGGTTCCCTTTATAATGTAGACAAGGAATAAGGGATATATTATATATATATAGGGGATGAAAGTTTGTATGGAAAATCGTCATTTTCAGCTAGTAGGCTATAATTATCTATATTATTTATTGCATGCAATTCAAACGCCTCGCGCCTGCACGTTTGAGGATGATGGAAAGCGTTACTACCAACTGGACTTGATTAGCACGGAATAATACATTTCTCATCGACTCTAAAAGGAGTGAAATGAGTAGCTGGTGGGATGTGAAAAGAGGGGGATACGGTCTTTGTTCTTCTTTGTAAAACGAATGATATTTATTATATAGTTTTTTATGTACAGTCGAACAAGCTAATAAGTATACAGTGTAGAGATCTTTATAATTCTGGAACACTGAAAATATTGATTGTAATTTTGTTTTATCAAGTGTTTCGCATTAAGCGACTGATGTCAAACGCTGTATCCTAAATGTATCTGTATAATCTTAAAAGTAAATACAAGTTAGCTGGCTGTATACTTATAAGTTTGTTCGACTGTATGTTCAAATAAATTTCTTTCTACTAAATGAGTTAACCATCTAAATAAACAGAGATACTCGACTTTTCAATTTCCTTGGGAAAAAAATTAAACAGATACACACAGTATTTGGCATATCAGTAGATAAATGCCATACCTATTGTCTAAAAGGACCCTGAAGCGAAGCGAGAACGAGAGATATGTAGTAGAAGTAATAGAGCGTATCTTTACGAAGATGTAGCTAAAATGACACGCAAATTATCTAGATATAGATAACTTTGATTAATGTTCTCTTATAATAACAGGATACTATACTACTTACCCCAAGTAACATGGCATAAGAGTAGGAAAATGATGAATGATGATAACAGATTATACGAAGTCCAGATTTACCCCTAAAGCTTTAAAATAATCTTAAGAGTCAAATATTACTTAAAGTTTTATATTTCCTTTGTCAGAAGACAAGGAAGAAAAGGTAAATATTGTTTAATACTTTTTGGAAAACATAAGTGTCTATAATTATCACTATCACGAACTTACTATAAAACAAAGTACTCCGCCGCATCTGTCTGTCTGTTTGCGGTAAACTCAAAAACTACTCAACCGATTTTTATGCCGTTTTCATCAATGGATAGAGTGATGGTCGAGGAAGGTTTAAAAATATAATTTGACTGACAACTACGCGGGCGAAGCCGCGGGCATTAGTTAGTCTATAATAAACTAAGAATGGAAGATTCGCCTAAATCACTACTCTTTTCATATTTCCATGAACTTTCTTTCTTTAGTCCAAGTGTTCATACGAATCCTAATTAAATATCCTAATTAAAAGATGCAACCAATTTCAGCACAGACTATCCATCGGCGCAGTTGATACTTACACAAGTGTGTGCACAGCACAAAGGTAGGTGCATTTATAATACCTCAATACCACAAGCCCAAAGGAACCACAATTCCACAAGAACGGAGAAAGGTCAAGCAGAAGACCGAATTTTTTATGAGCTTTTAGAGATCGAATTATGAAGAAAACCATGAAGTCAGACTTAACCAATGATAAATGTTTTGAATGATTTAGGTAGTCATTATCTTGTAATTCCTTCCTCCTACTAGGAGTAAAATAATATAATTATGTTATTCTCAACCAACCTGAGCATCTACGCTACGCTGGATATTCAATGATACGATATCGCCAGCCCTCTGACACAGACTCCACTCGGTATCCTCGAGCCGCATTGTTATTTCGTCTAGTAATTTACCTTGTTTATCATATAAGATTGTCACACATTGTAATCATAGCACCGGAAGTTGGTTTAAACCTGATTAGAGTGAATTTATAAAAAAAAAGAAAAATGTTAATTTCATTTACAAAATTGGCATTTCGATACAAATAATTGGAGATCACCTTTTAAGCAAGGAATTGCTTGCATAAGGAGACTCCGCACTTCCACTTATAATTTTTATGCAATTGAAAATATGTATGTAAACATGCAAGACTAAAAGTAAAACTAAAAAAAGAAAAACAACGGTAATTTAAAATGCGTTATGTAGAAAAAAAAGCCAGAAAAGGCCAAAACGCGCGTGTATCATATGTGTGATAAGTGTATCACGAGTGAGTGTGTGGTGAGTGTGTGTGAGACTGTGAGTGAGTATGGGTTTGAGTGTGAGTAGTGAGTTGGTGTGGTGTGTGAATCTTAATAATCATCGCTTAGTAAACTTCAAGTGAACTTATAAAGGGTGTAAACGTACCCTTAACGAAGTCGAAGGGCATTTGTGGAGAACAAATGCCCTTCGACTTCGTTAAGGGTACGCCGTCAGGCCTTCACTGCGATATTTTTTTTTGTTCTGAACCATACCTGGGCACCCACTAGTTACGGAGATATGGGGGGTCAAAGTTACAAATGTTTCACAGCTGTTTTTTTTAATACTAGTTTTTCAGGTTAAAACTTTACTTAAAATACCTCCATGACCCGTTTTCTATGCAAAGCCCACTATCACAATGTTTTAAGACTGCTACATTGAGTTTTACCGTAAAACGTGATATTTTCCACCCGCCAAATAAAAACGTTTCCAGCAATAACTTTTACGTAGGGGTACTTAGTTTGATGTACATAATGCTAGGTTCCGCATGAGAACCAAGGTTACCGACGTAGCCCGAAAAATCGCCAGACTTAAGTGGCAATGGGCAGGGCACATTGCTCGCAGAACGGATGGCCGATGGGGCCGAAAAGTTCTGGAATGGCGACCGCGAACCGGAAGACGTTGCGTTGGAAGGCCTCCCACTAGGTGGACCGATGACCTGGTCAAGGTTGCGGGAACCCGCTGGATGAGAGATGCACGGGACCGGTCAATGCGGCGACACCTGGGGGAGGCCTATGTCCAGCAGTGGACGTCTTTTGGCTGAAATGATGATGATGATGATGATGATGAATGCTTGGTTGACGGTTTCGTGAAGGGTTCTTTTACACCCTGTATACCAAGTGACTTCCTCCTTAATCTAGTGTTCTCGCATAAGAAGTCTTCTTCAGACCAAGAAGAAAACCTCTGTTCTTCAACAATTAACCATTTCATAATAAAGATTTTTTACATTTTGCCTTCTCCGTCCAATCCGTTGAGAATGAATCCAGATCCTCACGCCAGCGTTTTTTGGGTGCCTCGGTTAAGTCGGCCGTCTTCAGGCACCCACTGTGTTACTATCTTCGCCCATCTGTCCGACTTCATCCTTGAAAAAAGACCCGCCCAGATTGAAAGAGAAATGATTACTCCAGTACTTTTTTTTTACTATTAAAATTAGTTAAGTAGTTACTTAATAACGATACCAAAGATTCCGCCGCTCGTTTAAGCACTTCAATTATTGAAATTACCGTAAAATGTATTTTTTGCGACATTATTTGATTATTATGCATATCGAACTGTCGCAAACGTTTTTAGTGCCAAAAGAATTCAAAGTGAAATCGCTATTACCTTGGTAGTTTTACTTTTCACTATATAAGCCACGATTTTTTGAAACCATGTATCAGTTTACTAATCTACCTTTTATCTTACGTACCTACAGCCGATAACAAAATGGTGTCTAAGGTATTTGAAAAATTTAGAGCTCCAACAGCTACAGGAATAGAATTTCTATTAGCTTTAGCTTTAATGGTTTTTTAGGGTTAACTTGTTCTAGAGAGAATTAAAAATAACTCTTTCTTTCATGGAAATTAATTAATTTGCCTACAATTACATCATAATCATAAAAAAAAAATATGCATTATAGAGAGTTTTTTTGCATTCATTCATTTCACTTACGCGAATCCGTCAAAATAATCAGTACATCATTCTTTTTTTCCTTTTCTACAGGTCATGGTATTAGCCATGTGCGTCTTAGCATCAGTGACAGCGGAGCACGCTTACTCGTCGCAGCATCTCCACAAACATGATGGTCATCACCACAAGGTGGAATTCAAAGACCATCATGGACATCACCACTACGATTACTATGTTCGTACTTTATCAAATACTCAATAATATAAGTTGTCAGTAGTGCAATAAGTGGGCCGTTTTGTCAGAGAAAAATCTGTCATCATATCTAGCCTACCTGCTGCCAAACAACGTGGTGCGCCTGTGACGTAACGGATAAAAAAATAATTTAAGCTTTATCTCTGGAAAAGTTACACATCTGTAGTTACCATGAGGCAACAGAAGCATAATCAGCCTTTTAACGTCCCTACAGCTGAGACACGGGCTTCCTCTTTATGTAAGGAGTAGTGTTGTTTAGTGGATGTCACATTTCATGTCTACGAATTTTTCACTATCAGATGGGCAAACTGCTTAATTGACCACCCAAAAACTTTCACTATCTTAACTCTGTAAAAAACAAAACACTAAATTAAGAAATTTACCCCAGACTCATCCCAAGTACGAGTTCAAGTATGAAGTAAAGGACCCTCACACCAAGGACCACAAGGAGCAGCATGAGCACCGCGACGGTGACAGCGTCAAGGGAGAGTACTCCTTGCATGACCCTGACGGCTCCGTCAGACACGTTCACTACCATGCTGACAAACATTCCGGGTAAGGTTCTAGTAACACTTAATTTGACCACCATGTAGTTCACACCGTTCTTATTCTCTAATGAACAATAAAAAAAAACATACGTAGAAATTGCAACATATCAGTAGTAATTTACGAGCAATATATCGTTTACCACCCACACAATTGGTTTACGACACCAGTCACAGTGGCCAACTGTAGGGAATATTTTGTACATGGGTTGTTAATGGTACACATGGATCTACTTTCGACTCTAAAACATTCAATATGTATTTGTTTTTTTTCAGTTTCCATGCGGATGTAAAGCACAGCACCCACCACATTGTGCCTCATCACCATCATCATTGACTCTCCAAATGTTGTTATTTCTTTAAATATATGTTGTTATCTTTCATGTGTAAATAAAAACTTTTTGAAAATAAGTTTATTTCTATGGCTACAATTTAAATGCTCACCAAGAAAGATTTTTAGACCCTAGATTAAAGTACAGCAGAGTACTAAATAAAATATTTTAACTTCAAATAAAATAAACCCACTCCATACTGAGGTGCCTAAAGAACAACGTTTTAAGTTTCAAAATAATTAGACACTCATCAGAATAATTGTACGTGTTGTATTTATATTCCTTTTGCCTACCAAAATGGATAAATGCTCACCAAATCAATTAACCAAAATTATAATACGATCGTCTCGCGACAGTATACTTTATGGGCGGCATGGGCACCGGGCCGTAGGCCGACGAAGGAGGCCGGCGGAGGCCCGGCACTTCGGGGACAGAAGATATTAGTTTAGATTTTTATTCCTAACCTAACCCTATTCCTAACCTGAACCGATGTATCGTTCCTAACCTAACCCGAATTGCGAAATGGTGGGTTTCCCGGGAAAAAAGGATAGGTAGTAAAGTCCCACAAACTACCAGGAGAACAGAAGTAGGAAGGAGGTACTGGAATTTTTAAATCAAATCTAAATTAAAAAAAATGTTTTTAATACCTCCTGCCTACTTCTATTCTCCTGATAGTTTTTTTTTTATTTAATATGGGCTTACTCTTGACCTCAATCTTGCCCTAAAGGCAGAGATGAGGTCGACGATGGAACGAGCTTACCCAGAAGAAGCCTATTTACTCGCGACTTAAATAGATTGGGGTTATATGAACTCGGGAAAACCGACGCAGGCAGGGTGTTCCACTCTTTGGCTGTACGAATAATGAAAGTTTGTGGAACTTTACTATCCCGGTTTCCTATATCCAACAAAAAAGTGCATGGTATTAGAAAGGAAATAATTTAGCTTTGATTAAAAGATTCCAATACTTCCATCCTACTTCTGTTCTCCTGGTAGTTTGTGGGACTTTACTACCTATCCTTTTTTATAACATAAAAATAAAATAATTTTCTAATTTTATTTTTGACAGATAATTTCTGGACACCATTCCAGAAATTATCAGTCAAAAATAAAATTAGAATAGTAGATTAGTAGCCAAGGGCTGTAAGGCATCAATTGCAGCCCGAGATATTTAGGCGCACGAGCGCAGCGAGGGCGCCAATAGTTCGAGGGTGCAATTGATGATTACACCCGAGCTAACTACTCTGCTTTACATCTCGATTATGAGGTAAGAAGAAAAAAACCGGCATTACAGGAATAAAGTTTTCAAATATCTCTCTTTAGAACTTTCAGGCAAAATATTGTTAATTGCTGCTTCAGCTTCCATTTTCATTGAATCGGGAGTGCAGCTTATATCTTCATCACTTGCAGAACTCATGTTTTTTTCCTAATTATCACGTAATTATAAAAAAAAAACCAAAAACAAACAATATTGAAAGTAAAGTTTTCTATTACCGCCTTTTTCATCTCTTTTTTATTTATTTTTTTCAAGAACGAAATTGAGCTTCGCCGTTCGATATTTAAAATTAATGACTATTAAGCCTCCCCCACACAGGCGGTATACTCATACGAAGACAAGGCTGAATAGCGAAGCGACCTCTTTTGTCATTGGGCTGAATGCATGATGTCTATTGCCAGTATGATGGTTAGATGTACGCGAACTTTTTGAAAGAGTGAAGTGTTTTTTTTTTTAATTACTTACCGCCCTAGGGCTTTTCTTGCGACATTAATACCCTAAAGCGCTAATTGGTCACCTACAAGCCTCATTTGGGGGTAATAAGGACCTACTTACCGAATATGAGAGATGTAAAATTATTTTATTTTTATGTTTTTAAACCGATATGGAACTTACTAATACAGTAACTTTATTATGAACACAGCCAAAGTGTGAAACTCTCTGCGCAGCATTTGTGTTCTCTACCATATTGAACCCGTCAACCTCCAAAGCAAGAGTCAATAGGCGTCTTCTGGGCATGTTCGTTCTATCAAAGACCTCATAATATTATTATGGATGAGGTCTATGCTTTCCGTTAGTCATCAATCAAGAGCAGGCCAGTTTCACAATAAATAAGTACCTATTATACAGTTAAAATTGAAAACGGGATAATACCATGGTTGTTTTATTTGTTAAAAAGAAGAGAGGAACTCATTAAAAAACAATGCTTGTTTCATAAAACAGTACTAACATGCAGAACTAATAAAAATCTCAAGCCGATCGAGATTTTTATTAGTTCTGCAACTTCAACTTAAGTCGTTTTAGATTTATCCTTTCTATTTGTAAAAAGAGACGTTATTTTTAGGGTTCCGTACCTCAAAAGGAAAAAACGGAACCCTTATAGGATCACTTTGTTGTCCGTCTGTCTGTCTGTCTGTCTGTCTGTCAAGACCTTTTTTCTCATGAACGCGTGGAGGTATCAAGCTGAAATTCATATCAAATACTCAAGTCTATGGTCTCTTGGAGCTGTGAAAAAATCAAACTTCTAAGTCAACGCGATCAAAAGATACTCCCGTTTATGCCGCAAATTTTCGACACTCGCAAGGGAATCAAAACCTACAGGGTACTTCCCGTGAACTCAGAATCTTGAAATTTGGTACGAAGCAACGTCTTATAGCATAGATAAAGGAATAATTACGAAAACCATAAATTTTTAGTTACATCAAGATACTCCCGTTTATGCCGCAAATTTTCGACACTCGCAAGGGAATCAAAACCTACAGGGTACTTCCCGTGAACTCAGAATCTTGAAATTTGGTACGAAGCAACGTCCTAAAGCATAGATAAAGGAATAATTACGAAAACCATAAATTTTTAGTTACATCACATAATATATTTTTTTTACGGAACCCTCGGTGCGCGAGTCCGACTCGCACTTGGCCGGTTTTTTTTGGGTTTAGTACGCCTCTCTTCTCCAAAACCACTACAACATCTGAAAACCAGAATCAACAGAGTCGATCACCAAAAAAGTCCCGAGACAGCAGCAGGCAACAGCAACTTTACAGTGCAATCCGGTGCACTGCGATTTCATTCTAGTTCAAAAATATATCATAAGATTTTTTAATGTAGCGAATGATTTTTTGTCTGGGACAAACCAAACAGGTACGCGGCAATATTATTCGTGCCAGTCCAGAAGGCAGATTGATATAACAATGATTGAGATGATAATCACACGTGGTTCAGTATTTTCAGCTATTATTTTACCCGTGCAACTTTCGTACAAGAAACATTAAATCAAACATTGTGATGTAACGTCCCTTCGCATAGAATACATAAAAACAATAAAATACTATGTGCATTGGTCATGCCGTGTAAGCGAGCCATTATCATTGCGCAATGACATAGCATGCCACTCAATAGTTCAATACATGGTACTATAAGTTATTGTTTTTACTCACGGAGTTTTCTTCAATCCTATCTTCGTTGACATAGCCTTGCCCTCATTTTAACATAAGCAGTTCAAAACAATGTAAATGCATTTACTGACAGAGAACCGGGTGCTGATGATAAAGAACAACAGATAAATCAATGGCTGATACTAATAAAATAAAAACTTATACTGTCACATACGGGATAACATCCGTGATTATTCAAACGGTACATGCGTATGTCCTTTGTATGGGATTGGTACAAAATGGGCACAGAAAATGGGCAATGAGTATTATAAATAATGTGCTTACTAAAATAAAGAAAACGTGTTTTTGATCCCAGCGAAAAGCGTCCGCGTAATAAATAAACGGTGTACCTATCTACACATTAAAGATCTATTTTTTTTATTTTTGAGTACTTCTCTTAACACCGATAGTATTAAAATTAAATTATTAAAGGTAAATATTATTATCGACCGATATGGACCGATACCGATTATGGACCGATGACCTGGAAGGTTGCGGGGATCCGCTGGGTGCGAGACGCACGGGACCAGTCAATGTGGCGACACTTAGGGGAGGCCTATGCCCAGCAGTGGACGTCTTTCGGCTGAAATGATGATGATGATGATGAACTATTATTATTTACCTTCTATAAAGGGTTAGGTATAGGTGTACCAAATAGTACAGTCTGTGTTCGCTATTTATGATTTTAAGTCCCATGTAATAAGGGACGAGTCTAACTGCCATTCACAAGGCAGAAATCCAGACTCCGTGACTATAATTACTGAAAAAAAAAACTCAACAACAGCGACATGGGAATCGAACTCAGGACCTCATGCTCAGCAGTGGCGCTTTCAAACTCTCGTCGAACCAGGCAGACCTTTATTCATTATCTTTTATTATGTGCATTTCCGTTCTGTCTTGGTAACAGATCGTTTACCGATATATCAATTACGAAATCAACACAAACAAAACAATCAAATTATCGTAAATAATATTAACTGCCAAGTAAACTGACAAAACTAAAGCAATCGAGGTACTATTTACCTTGATTACTTACATTTTTTAATGTATAAAAGCCCAGATTGGATTTGGTGATACATCCAGTCCACTAATAAACTTAGTACCCTCAAGTACCTACCAGCACCAACACAACGAATAATTCAAAATGTTTCCCAAGGCAATCATTTATTTATTTATTTTCTATCCTTTTCGTTCATATTTCGTACCGGTAATCCCTAATGCATCGGTCGGACCCTTAAATATCACCTCTCGTGGACTTGATTATTTTTCACATAAATTAGGTTTTAACATGTTCAAACACCGATTCATAGATCAGAGGATCACAGAATAAGTTTAATTAGTTTAATCCCCTCTCCTAGTTTAGCCAGAATTATTGTAATAATGAATTTTATCTATTCCAGGTTTTGTTCGTGTTATCTGTAGTAGCAGCAGCATCAGCAGAGCATGCATACTCCTCGCAGTACATTCATAAGTACGACGGTCACCACAAACTTGTGTATGTCAAGGAGAACGAACATAGCAACCATCATCAGGGACACGACGAGCCTCACCATGGATACGATACACACCACCATAGCCACGTCGTTCACCCCTACGGACACCATGATGACCACCACAAGGGACACGATGAGCACAACCAGGAACATGATACCTACCACCACGTACACATCAACCACCCTCAAGGCCACGACGAGCACCACGGACACGATGACCACCACCAAGGACATGTTGAGCACAACCAGGAACATGACACCTACCACCACATACACATCAACCACCCTCAAGGCCACGATGACCACCACCACGGATATGATGAACACAACCAAGAACACGAAAATCATCATCAAGGACACGATGACCACCACCACGGACACCATGAACATCATGTCGAATACCATGTTAGTATACTCTTTTTATAATGTAGGAGAAATATAAATCGCACGCCAAATCTGTTCGATGGTTACTTTTATGTCTAACAAGCTACGATATTACAGTATTATGAATATGTAGGCATAATAGAATGACTAGAGAACTATTATAGTGGGGTAGCACTTCTGGCTGATGTTCAACGAAGATCAATGAAGTCTCCATGCAAAGAAGCACTGCCGTTTCAAAGATATGCATTGCCAGAAAAAAGCCTCGAGTTTTACTACTCACACTAATGCTAATTAATATTGTTGTTTTCTTTCAGGCCCACCCTATGTACGAGTTCGAGTACAAGGTGGACGACCACCATACCGGTGATCACAAGTATCATCATGAGCAGCGCGACGGTGACCATACTAAGACTGACTACTCAGTGCATGCAGACCATATTGTTCCTGAACATTATCATCAGCACTATTAATGACAATAATAATATTGTTATTTAATTTACCTTGTGAATACCAATGTATGAGCTATTGTTACTAATTATGTTTTTATTTTATTAAATGAAATATTGATTATAATTAGATTTTGAGTTATTTCATGCAATACCTTTTCAATTCGAAGCATACAATTTCAAAATGTTGAAGACTTCAGTTTATTCATGCAAACTCCTATAATTTTAGTATCATCTTCTTATAAAATATTGGTATTTATATTTAAAGAGTTTCTTTTTTAATAAGAGCGATATTACAGGATGGTTGGTGGAGTAGAGAAAAGCAGTAGAAGAATGGGAAGAAGACCACAAAGCTTTTAATTAATAAACTTCGCCTACTTGAACAGAGAAACATGTACCTATGGTATAGGGTAAATAGAAGCAGTATAACAGATGAAGGTAAAGAAAACTAATAAAATAGTTCTCAGCAATTAAAATACCCACCTAGTCAAAGTAGCACTAAATATCATCGTTCGTTACGAGTAGCAAAACAGAGAATCTCTCAAATCAAACCCGGAATCAATAGCTAAATAGACACACAGGGAATCAAACTTTGTAGAACAAAAAATAAAGACTCTTGCACAGAATTCTCAACCTCCCTTTATTTAGATAATTCAACTCAATTGGAATCAGAAATAGGATACACGATGTAGACAGAGTGCTCAAGACAAGCACTATGATAAGATCCCTGGTGAAGATGGCGTTACCACTGGAGGCCCAAAATTAGGAACTACCATACTGCTTCCTTACATAACAAACTTATTCAAAGCATCCAATCTCAAATATGCCACTCAAATATTGTTTGTCATCATAAAAAAGGGATTAAGGGAATATTAATTAATACCTACAGGCCCTTTAGTTTAGACTCTCATTAAGGCGTTTATCAAGGTCCTCCACAATCGCACAGATGCCAAATAGGATATTTAACAAAAAAATGTAATAAAATCGTCAGATAGATTTCCAAAAAAATTTAGACACATATTTTTCTTTTTTGACGGAAACTAAAAATGAAGACAATACAGTGCTTCGAAAAGTCATGTGACGTCACAGTTTGGTACATTTTTTACCAGAAAGTGACGTCACAAGCCCCTACTCATGATCTTTGACAAGTTTCATTTACGTCAATCTTTATCAATTTGATAAAACAAAAAACATGTATTCAATATTTTTCGATAATCTAACTTACGGACTAAACAGAGTCATATTTTTTTAGTCAGGTCATCCCTATTCGACTCACCCCAACCACTGGAACTGACCGGTTTCGTGCAAGTTTTTCTGCATCTCTTCTTGTCTACATACTAAATCAATTATTAGAAAATATTCAAATTTTATAAACCCCTATTATACGTGGCTTTTGTAGACTTAACTGAGGTTTTTGACAATATAAACGGAGCGCAATATTCTCAGCTCTACTAGCCAAGGTATAGATTAAACTTATTAGAACTGTTAAACAGTATTTTGTTTGCAATAACTGACGGCTTAACCGACAATTTTTTTTTTTATGTACCTATGTTACGTGATTTCTCCCCCATTTGTGGACCGATTCTCAAAATTCTTTTTTTATTTGAAAGAGTATACTCCTGAAGTGGTCCCATTCTAATTTGGCGAAGATCTGGTACTGATCTTCGGAGATATACAATGAACCTCTTCAAAAATAGACGGCAAATCTGTCATATTTGCTGGAATCGCTTGGATGTTTATTAAATACTAGCTTTTGCCAGCGACTTTGTCCGCGTTTCCGTCCTTTCTCGTAAAAAAGTACCATAATATCATGGCGGTCATGCGGTGCTTGACCCTCAAGAAGCTCCCGACTGATTTCATCCCACTTGTTAAATATACATTATCATGACGTAACATCGCCTATACAGGCGTATAAAAAAAACACAGGCGTGTAAAAATGTGTATTGTACACATCTGCATACAGATGTGTACAATACACATTTTTTTTGCTGTTACCTATATATGAATTTCATAGACACGTATTACGTGTTTCGTGCTTTTTCTGACGCTATTCAAGTATTCGTGCATCCAGTCATCACTTGTCTTCATGTTGATGAGCTGATAATGGAAGGTACTACTCCTCAACGGTTAAGAGTTGAAAGCAAAAATAATAGAATCTTGAAGGTTTCTTGGTTGAATGATAAATGCATAGTAAATATTTGTATAGGTACTTATTACAACTAAAAATTAAAAAACTTTTTTGCAAAAAAAACAACCGACTTCAAAAACACCAAAAAGAGAAAAAAATCAGCTTTTGAAGTCGGTGGCAAAAAAATAAAATCAAACAAACAAATGTCACCGACTTCAGAAGCTGATTTTTCTCCTGAAGTTTATTTTTCTCTTTTTGGTGTTTTTGAAGTCGGTTGTTTTTTTTGCAAAATAGTTTTTTTTATAATTAATTAGATTCTGTAAGACTGTCAATTCACGCACAATGGTCCACCTTAAGGATCAAGTACGGAAACCTAAAACCCCATAAAGAAGAAGAAGAAGACTGTCAATATTTAAAATTGCCAAAGGAGTAAAACCGGGTCATTTCGGGCAGTAATAGTTGGCTAACACAAAACCCTGATACGTATACTCGACGGTTGAGTAGACCATGAGGTAGTTTTGTGGTGTTAAATGATAAGCACCTACATAGCAAACAAAATAGCCTGACAGTTTTATGTTTACACAATGACTCAATCTCAACTGCAATAACACATAACATTGTTATGCATTTCCGTTAACACTTGAGCAATTAGTGTAGGTGTACACGTAAAAGTACCACTTTTACGAAACAATCCATATAATATTATAATATCGTAATTAATTTTTAGTGGCCATTCCAAGTGAAATCAATGTTACCTTGATTGTTTTGTTTTCAATATAAAAGCAACGGTTTTTTCTGTCAATGTATCAGTTCATCTGTGAGCTTAGTATCATTTGTACAACTTCATCTACAAGACCAAACCACCCAAAATGTCTCTTAAGGTAAAAAAGGTTTAAATAAGTGCATTCATTTCTTCGATTCCAGTTGGTGAAATAAAGACAAAATTAATTGTATACCATTTCATCTTAAAATCATTTATCGAACTAAACCTTCATTGTTACCAACTCGTTCATTTATATTATTTGTTAGCTAAGTCCACGGTTCCTTTGACAATGGACATTTATTTATATAAAAATAACCTGGATATAAGAAAGTAAACATGGACAAGCATCACTGTTTAGTCTACTAATGGTGCAACTTGCATCGGCTAGAGATTAACAATTTTTGTCTTCTTACAGGTCATGATTATCTTAGCTCTGGTGGCAGTAGTAGCGGTGACAGCTGAACACCACGCCTTCTCGTCGCAGCACATCCACAAGCACGACGGTCACCACACAGAGGTGGAATTCAAAGACCATCACGGTCATCACCACGTCGACTACTATGTAAGTTAAATGTTATTTTTTCATTTGGTGTCGACGGTACTTCGAGTTGACTACGAGTATGTTAGAAGATTTTAGATGACCACGTTTATTGGAGCATCAGCGGCATTTTTAAGGCAAAAAGTGCGTAGTACCTGTTTTGATAATATAGAGTTATCTCTCATCAAAATACTGACCGCCGCCGTATACAAACCTATATAAAGACCATTTGCTTGCGACTAGTATCAAAGGGCGCACTACATAGATCTTCAACTTCTTCACCTGATGGTGATTTGTAAAACAGCACGTAAAAATAATGCTCATCGTTTTCTTTCAGACCCACCCCAAGTATGAGTTCGAGTACAAAGTTGAAGACAAGCATTCCGGTTACCACAAGGAACAGTACGAGCACCGTGATGGACACGACAGCAAGAGTGACTACAAAGTGCATATAGATCACATTGTGCCTCATCACCATCATCATGATAACTGAAACCTGAAGCTTTGTTAACGTAGTGCGTAAGGCTCAGTTATGGCAATATTAAAATAATGTTTGCAAAACTTTACGAACTTTCTTATTTCCTTTTAAATAAAATTCTGAATCTAAACGTTTATTGAAATCAAAAGCCTGAAATCAAGAATTGTTACATCATTTGTTGTCTCCACAAAATTAGTATCAGATTCGGACGGAAACGGATCACCGATTTTCTTATATCTAATAGGAGCGGTCCCCCGACTCCATATTTTAGTATATTAGGTAAACCGAGTTGGTTCATTCTGTATGTTGTCATATTACACTTAACTTGACTTAACTTGTTATACTTAATAAAGTTTTAATTTATGGTTTTTTTTCTATTGGTTACACGATCACAATGCATGGAAGAATATTTTGGTTAAAAATAGCCAGCTGGTCACGCAAAGTTTCGACCAGTGGTGAACGAACTTTAAAAGGAAACACGCATTTGGCCCGTATAACCCGGCCGGCGGCGGCGTGTGGCGGAGGCGCGGTGCGTTTGAGGTTTGACGGGAGTGCATAAAAACATAGGCCCGACTCCCATTCCCCACTGTCATCAGATGATATACGGCATAACCTATATTATCTATCGATGACTCCAGCTTTAGGGCGGGACTCCACCAAAGCGGAGATGTGCCAAGCGGAGAGGAGATGTGCCAAATTCGACCAATCACAGTTACTCTAATCACAGTTACTCTAATCACAGTTACTCTAATCACAGTTACTCTAATCACAGTTACTCTAATCACAGTTACTCTAATCACAGTTACTCTAATCACAGTTAATCTGGTCTTTCGCCCTTCCTGTGATTGGTCGAATTTGGCACATCTCCTCTCCGCTTGGCACATCTCCGCTTGGCACTATCCTAATTTAACGCCGGTCGAGCGTGTCACGTTGAACTGTGAACGTTACATAATACTCTTAGTAAGTTTTCGGATTTCAAAATGCGTGACCGACTGGTCTTAAGGGTAAACAAGCCAGCGGCACGAACTAGTTGGTGGGCGGGGCTAAAATGCATGCTATTTCATTCGACATCACGAGCGAAATGCATAGAGCGAAAGAGACACAACTAAAACGGGCGCGCGATTGTTTCTATGCAGACCTTTGGTAGTATGGATACCATGAAAAGTCCATTGAATGTGTCTGTTCAAAATAAAATTATTTGAATTCTTTAATACCTAATCTATGTCTGTATGGTTTCACTTTTTTCATTTTCGTACTATATACGTAACTTATTTACACCCAAAGATGGTTAAAATTAGTGCTAAAATATGAAAGTTTCGACGCTCATAACTTCCAAACCAATTTTTTTTCCAATTCTGCTTCCATAGAGACCAGATAATGACCAGACCAGTTGATACAATTTTTAATTTAATTTTTTAACCTACACCGTCAACCAGAGGAGTAATCACCATACTACGTTTGTATGGAAGAATGACTGGCTTGTGCAACCTTAAATATCTAAACCAAAAATAAAAGCTTGCTTTGTAGGAATTATAACAAATTCATGAAATTTGGTTGGTTAAATGGAAAAAACAAGTAGATTTTTTTTAACTAAATATAAAGTAGTCAAGCTTCACCGTTCTGATGATGACGAAGAGTTCCATCATACCCAGCCTGCATTTCGGTCATAACAAGTTTGGATTGATTTGACCCAATTACTCAAGTCTAACATTACAGTAGTCTAACTGAGAGAGTTATATTGCAGCAATAACAAAAATTTATCAAAATGACAATACAATACTGTACAGATTTTATGGTACTCCACATAAACAGGTGGGTATATTACATACTATAGCCTCCGTTAATATTAAATCAATAATTAAATAATCATACTTCCCTGCAATGATTACAAATTCACAATGCCTCTGCATAAGTAGCATGCGTGTGAATATAATTTGCGAAATATTTAAAAAGTTCGTCCAATATTCAAACGTTGCACATTCTGTCGTCATATTATAGGTAGATAGAAATTTGAGTAAAATTGCATTGCAACAACTATTGCTTTGTTTTCAATATAAAAGTTGGGTTTTTGTTAGAATTTGTCAGTTCGCTAATGATTTCAGTGAGATAAAACAATAGTGTTAAAATTCAAAATAAAAAAAATGGTATCAAAGGTATTAAATTATATTTTTTAAACACAAGTGTTTATAGTGAAGTGCAACAAAAATAAAATTTTATTTACTGTTATTTGTGCTTCAGGTGTGCATATTAGCAGTGATTGCAACATTGGCTGTGGCAGCAGTGACAGCTCATGATGGCCACTCTTCAATTCACATCACAAAACACGACCATCATCCCGTGAAAGTGGAATTCAAAGACCATCACCATCATCACCACTTTGACTACTATGTTCGTAATATCTGATTACTAGTACTTTTACACCCGTATCTATAAACAAGTCATAGTGATTACTTGAGTAAATGTCATTATTTAAGATACGATTTTTTCTCTGTAGTTTAGTAATTCCTTGATGTTAGAACTATCAAAGGTTAGAATTCTTAGGTTTGCTTTCAGTGACGGTTCCAACTTCGCTAAAATTCTTGCCCATTGCATAAAAATGTTTGCTTAAGTAATTACTTAAGTCCAAGTAATTACATTAACTTGACTATAAATATGGATGTTAGTGGAAGAGCTCTTTGCGAATCA
This sequence comes from Diarsia mendica, assembly GCA_949316265.1. NCBI lineage: Eukaryota > Metazoa > Arthropoda > Insecta > Lepidoptera > Noctuidae > Diarsia > Diarsia mendica. The sequence continues at coordinate 9,281,350 of OX438891.1, forward strand.
AATCGTCTAGGAAAGGTCTATCACAGTATTCACAGCCTTTCCAGCCGCCAATTAATCGTGCTGCAGTGTTTTTATTTTCTTCACAAGTCACTAGTAGTTTTATCCCACGTTGCCATACGTACTGGCTTCTGTATAACATACATTATATCCAATTATCCATAGGCGCCTTTTAACACTTACTAACAGGTGGATCATTGCAAGTATCCTGTAATTAAAAACGGCAGGCCCAGAAGGAGATGGCGGTATGAGCTGGACTCTTCCGCAAAGGATAGGTCCACAAACGAACCAAATCGCGAAAAAGGGAAGGGAGGCCTTTAACCTGCAGTGGAACAATATAGGCTTATAATAATAATCATAACGTTAAAATTTGCAGACTCATCCCAAGTACAAGTTCGAGTACGAAGTAAAAAGCCACCATACTGGTGACCACAAGTCTCAGCACGAGCACCGCGACGGTGACAATGTCAAGGGAGCGTACTCCCTGCATGAACCTGACGGCTCCACCAGGCATATTCACTACCATGCCGATAAGAAGACTGGGTGAGAATTGAATATTACTATTATAATGATGTACCTTTCAAAGCAGAGCAGTGGCCCAACAGCGTCACCGCTGCGCGCAGGGTGAAGAAAAACATCATGAGGAAACCGACATTTCTTAGAGCCAAAAAATTCAAACACATGTGACCTCTACCAACCCGCACTGGGCCCGCGTGGTGGATTATACATCCCTATTCTAGAGAGGAGGCCTGAGTCCCTGCAGTGGGAACATTAAAAAAAGGCTGATATGAGGCTGGCACCTTGCGAAGTAGCCACAATAGTAACTATTGCACTTTCTACTATTTACACTTTGCAATGTGCCAGCCTCATAGTTACTCCTATTTGTTAATCAATATATTATAGTAAACTGTTTACTTTTTTAATAAATTAATATTGATTAACAAATAAGAGTATACTCTTATTTGTTAATCAATATTAATTTATTACTAAATAAACTACCCTGTAGAAGAAGTTATAACTTCTTCTACAGGGTAGTTTGATACTGAATACCATCATACGGAAGAAATGCTAAACGCAAGATTCCTGAACTTGCTTTTCTTTTTATGTTTCATTATCAGTATTTAATCGACAGTCACATTGTAGTTGATATAAACCCTGTTTTTTTGTCTTTGTAGACAGTTTTCTAGCGTTTCCTCTATCAGCTACATACTGTCAATCTTTATCAGTACTGCCCATGTACTGCCTTACATCGGTACTTACGATATTTCTGTATCTTTTCAGATTCCATGCAGATGTGAAGCACAGCGTCCACCACCTTGTACCTCACAAGCACCACTAAGTCACTTTACTGTAGCATCTAGTCTCTGTTGTTTTTATTTTAATATAGATTGTTATGTTTGTTGTTTAATTATAATATTTTTTTTTTTTATAGTCTGTCTTTCTATTCACTTGTAAACTTACGCATCACATTAAAACAATCAAAGTTCAAGTCAATAACAGAGGCTACACCAACTTTCAACAGGATCGACACAAGCTTTTTGATAGCTTTTTTCATTCAATACCGTTTTGACGATTCCATCATCGTATAATAATATAGAATGTCATTTTGTCTAAACCCTGAGGATACGAAAATCACAGAATTGGGAATTTTCAGTGTAGTGTTGCACTGTGGTCTTAGTGGATAAACAACAACGGTAACTCAAAACAAACTCAAACAAACAAATCCTTATAAAAAGAGTAATTAGAAAAGAATATCAATTTCACATTCATGTAATGCAAAACAGCTCAAAGCAGTATGGAACTCACAAGTATGTCACATACCACTTTGAGCGTACGAGTAAAACTGGTTAATTTTACAATTACGAAAAATTCACTCAGTTCTTACGAATTGGAGATATAAAAAGACACTTTTTGTCCACAAATATTATCAGTTACCTTTTGTCATTTCAAGAGTAAAGAGATTCTCTTCAGAACAATCATCATGTACGCTAAGGTAAAAATTGTCAACACCTTACAACTAGACTGAAATATAATAATATGAAGTATTTTGAAATTGGAGACAAAATATACTCTAATATTTGTGGTTTATTTTAGGTATTCTTGGTAGCTGCAGTCATTGCTATGGCGGTGATAGCAGAACCACAAGGTGAACACAAGCATGCTACTTCATCACAAAGCATCAAGCAGTACCATGGAAAAGCTATCGAGAAACACGTCAAATATGTATGAAACTATTTAAATATTAAACTATTTAATAAAACTATTTTAATATAACTGTGCGACCATTTTATAAAAAAAATACTTAAATAAAGATTACTTAATCTTTTTCTGTTACAGTCTCATCCCAAATACGAATTCTCGTACAAAGTGGAGGACCCTCACACCGGAGACAAGAAGTCTCAACATGAATCCCGCGACGGTGATGTTGTAAAGGGCGTATACAGCCTGCATGATGCTGATGGCACCGTCAGAGTCGTCGAATACCACTCTGACAAGAAGAGCGGGTAGGTTCCAACAACTTTTCATAAACCTAGGTTTCTTGATAGTATTAAAAGTGATTCTTAAAATCACGAATCATTGCTTTTTTTAAATTAATTGATTAAAATGATGGTGATTAGTTGTGTTATAAGCTAATCAGCGAAATCATGATTCGGCTTAATAATCAAAGTCAAAAGTCATTCCCCCTAAACGCTCGCCCTTCGCCACTTCCTGGTGGAAGGATTTATTCAGAAGAAGAAGTGGAACAAACTTCTCAGCAACTTCACATCACTTGTAAAGTGATTTCATTTCAATTCCTAAAAAATCTGTATATTTTTTTTCTACACATTCTTAACGCTAAAATGTCTACTGTTCCAGATTCAATGCCAACGTACAAAGGAAAGGCCACGCCGAGCACATTGTTCCTGAATATCATCACCATCACTAGTCTGATTATGAACCTGTTGTTAATAAAAGTTATATCATAAGATTGTTATTGTTGTGAATGTTTGTGTTGTTTTTGTATATGATTATGCTTGAAATAAAATTTGTTGAACTATAATTTGCCCTGTCTTTTACCTTAAAATCAAAATATTGAAATCTTTTTTTTTATAATTTTGAGCTGGATTAAAACTGTTACTTATAATAAAGTTAAGCTTGAAGTTCGAAACTTAGTGGAACTTGACATTAGATTATATAATAATCGTTTCGTTTATTGGTCTCAATTAAAATATAGCCTAATACAATTTCATTATCGGGGATTCTATACAAAAAAACCGGCCAAGTGCGAGTCGGACTCGCGCACCGAGGGTTCCGTAAAAAAAATATATTTTGTGATGTAACTAAAAATTTATGGTTTTCGTAATTTTTCCTTTATCTATGCTATAAGACGTTGCTTCATACCAAATTTCAAGATTCTGAGTTCACGGGAAGCACCCTGTAGGTTTTGATTCCCTTGCAAGTGTCGAAAATTTGCGGCATAAACGGCTGTATCTTTTGATTGCGTTGGCTTAGAAGTTTGATTTTTTCACAGCTTCAAGGGACAGTAGACCTGAGTAATTGATATAAATTTCAGCTTCATACCTCCACGCGTTCCTGAGAAAAAGGGTCTTGACAGACGGACGGACGGACGGACAGACGGACAACAAAGTGATCCTATAAGGGTTCCGTTTTTTCCTTTTGAGGTACGGAACCCTAAAAAGGCTGAATAAACTATACGGACGCCTGACTTCCAACCTGATTATGCAAAATAAAAAGTAATCTACAAAAACTTGCAGAAAATTATATTATCATTTTTAAATCACTATTATTTTGTTATCTTCGTACACTATTGAATTAGTATTACAACAAACGAATAACAAAATATCGAAACAAGTAGTATTCCCTGTGAGTATTCCTTTCAATCATATGGTTCTTATTGTAAAAAATTAAATCAAATATCAAAGTTAGTAATAATTAAATTAAACTCTTTTTTAACCGACTTCTAAAAAAAGAAGGAGGTTTACAATTCGGATGTTTGTTTTTTTTTTTTTTTTATGTTTGTTCGGGCATAACTCCGTCACTTGCTAACCGATTTGAAAAATTCTTTTTTTGTTGGAAAGGGTATACTTCCCAAATGGTCCCATAATTTTTTTATCGAAATCGGACAAGCGGTTTTTGAAAAATCAACAAAACTCAAAAAAATACTACATTGTCCACATTAGGTGAACCACTAAAAAGTGAAAAATAAAAACTTTTTAACAAAAAATAAAACCGACTTCAAAAAAAAAGTCAAAAATAAATCAGTTTCTGAAGTCGGTGACAAAAAAATGAAATCAAACAAACAAAAGTCACCGACTTCAGAAACTGATTTATTTTTGACTTTTTTTACGTAAAAAGTTATAAGAATCAGCATAACCTGAAGTTTATACTGGTTGTCACTCTACTCTTGTAATTTTCGTTGAGGCATCAATTAGAGAGAATTACTTCTTTGAATACTTATTAAATACTAGTTTGCCGAAGCAACTTCGTCTGCGTCACATAATATAATTATAGTTTATAACCTTCCCTCGGTAAATGGATTATCCCAATACAATAAGATTTTTTGAATTCGAACCAGTTGTTTCTGAGATTAGCGCGTTCAACCAAGCAAACAAACTCTTCAGCTTTACAATATTAGTACCTAAGTATAGATAGTAGGACGATTGCCCATAATTAACACAAAAAAATAACTACATAATTAGCAAAGCATTCATTTGTAAGTCTTCGATATTTTTCGATTTCATAACTTGTAATGAAATCATGCTTGTTTTCCCCACTGTGATATTGATATATTAACTATATTATGTCAGTTACATATTTTAAGTCCATGTAAAATGAACCAACAAATCTATACTCAGTGCTGCTACCGTATACTTTTAATGAAAAACCCAATAACACCGACTGGAAATTAGACCAAGGACCTTATGCTCAGCTTTAGGGTTTGTGAAAAAAAAAACGTGTTTCGGTTTCATTTGAACCGTAAACGGCTTCCGATTAAGGATCTCAATATGAATTGCGTTAAAATTCGTAAAATGGTCACAGGCGCAGTTACTATTATGAAAAGTCAATTTTCCCCCAGCACACCCACCGAATTTTAACGCAATTCATATTATGATCCTATTATGATCTGCTCAAGTGGCCATTTTAGACACCCTGGCTGGACTAGGAGGAGCGATATTAGCTGTTGGTAGTACGTAGGAGCTCGTGGCCTAATAAGAACTGCCACTCGGGTCGATCTTTAGGTAAACCTGTGCTTGCCTAGGTCGGTCTGTGGATGGGTGACCGCCCGACAAACCGAGTTTCCTACGTGCCTCGGAAAGCACGTTAAGCTGTTGGTCCCGGCTGCCATATATGTATATAGATCTTTGGCAGTCGTTGTCGTGTCGTGATCTGAAATTCTGACATCCAGTCTTACCAAAGGGTATCGTATTACCTAGTATTAACTGGGTTGTGGGGGTCAGATAGGCAGTCGCTCCATGTAAAATACCTACTGGTATTCAGCTGCATCCGGATAAACTGGAAGCCGACCCCAATATAGTTGGGAAAAGGCTAGGCAGATGAGTACGTAGGTGCATAAGTAGGATTTTTTATTTTTTTCCGTATAATGAATAAAACAATTGACAACAATATATACTTGTGAATGATAGTCATAATAGCTACAATTTAACTCGATGGAGCAGTTGCAGTGTTGAAAAAGAAGTGTTGTTACCAAGGACAGTAGCGAATATTTGTCTAGGGATTGGCGGGCAAAGACAAAGACCAATACTTAGCTTTATGTATAATCTTAAATACTGAAACTGATAGCCAAACTCAACCTAATTTTATAATTTCAAACACCTAACATAACATCAGGCCTGTTATAGAGATAACGCGGCCTCGGCATAAGGGCGAACAAGAAACATGGATGGTTTTTAGTCAGTAGAAGTCCGACACTCCCTTCCGCTCTGCCCAAGAGCGGAGATGGGTTATTTGATGATTTTCAACTCACCAAAAAAAAAAGGCGTACCCATTATAACACGTACCCACATTTCGGCAGTTATATTTAAGTCCCATCGAGCGAACTTTATTATCCAGGCACAAATCCAGAATCCGTGACTGCACCTGGAAAAAAAAATTGATGAAAAACCCCATTAACGCTCTGCCTGACCTGGAAATCGAAGCAACTTCATGCTGAGAGAAAATCAGTGAAAATCTAAAGCTTCTGAGTAATCTATATGTTATCTTTTTATTAGACATGTTCTACATATTATTTGTAATTTTATTATAAAGGTCTGTAGTACATAAAGTCTGTATGAAAAGTAAACAAATAAATTCCCACCAACACGCCTAACAACAAAATTAAGTTATCGATTCATTTTCTTTGGTATATAAGGAAAATTAAGTTCACCCCTGAAGATAAGAGTGTCTCTGCGTGGCTACGTGCTGAGACGGAATAGAGGCGTGGAGCGAATAAAAGGAAACTGAAAAGCGGAAAATATAAAACTAATAATTAGGTACGTTACAAATGTTGGGGTAGGACATTATCGTACCATTTGCTCAAAAAAGTGTCATTGCCACAAAAAGTGAACATAACAATAGTCATTTTTAATCTGTTAAAAACAGGGAAAGAAAATTGTACTGAATTTCATTCATCCTCTAGGGGGAGATTGTGATTTCTATCAATAATTGGACCAATGTTTCGAATGTTGACTTTTACTTTTAATTGTCATTATTTTTAATAAATGCTTATCACGTATTATTATTGTGTTATTTTTTTCGCAAATGTTACGAAAAGTAGAGTATTTTCCTCGGTGATAAAGCTGTCTTAGTCTTGGGTGAACTTAAATCCCTCGCTACACTCAGGACTTGTCTTAAATGCCTCGCTTCGCTCGTGATTTAAGTTTTTAACACCCTCGCTACGCTCGGGAGTAAACCTCGAGTCCGTCGTTACGCTCGCGATTTAAATCGTCACCCGCGACAGAAGACACTGCTTTATGTTTGATAATAATCTACTATTATTTACTGTTGCAAGGTTTTATTGAAAATGGGCAAGGTACTTCGTTATCAGGAGTAATGTCCTAAAATAAAGTAATGTCCCAATGAAGGTCGAACTTTCGTTACACTCTATCGACTTAAAACGGTAACAAAGTGGTTGAACTTTGATCGCGAATAGTATTGCGTAAAATCAACTCTCATACCTGAATTTACAATATAAAAGGACAACGATTAACTTAACATATTATCAGTTTTTATTTACTCATTTAAGTAATAACAGCTTAATATTAACTTAAAAAAAATGAACACCAAAGTAAGTAGCTCATAGCGCTATCGAAGTTTGTCGCTATTTTTTTCTATTTTCTAAACAGCATTATTTATTCATAATTCCGTGGAAGAACAATTTATGTGTTTATAATAAGTTTTCGTTCAAAAACCAGTTTGATTCTCTACAGATTTTCCTGCTCGCCGCTCTACTGGCTGTGGTCGCCGCGCGGCCGCAAGACGGTCACGATTACCACCACGGTCACGGTCATGCTATCTCATCACAGAGCATCGTACTGCACCAAACTCACGAGACCGAACACAAGCCCGCACACCACGAGGAGCACCACGAACAGAAACATGAAGAGCACCACAATGAACACGAGGAGCATCATCACGAGGAACACCACGGTCACGCCTCCTCATCACAGAGCATCAAGCAGCACCACGGAAAAGCCACCGAGAAACACGTCGAGTACTATGTATGACTATGTTCCATACGTTAATAGAGTTTTGCTGTTTGTATGTAAAGATTTTGCTAACCGTCGCTTGTGTTACAGTCTCACCCAAAGTACGAGTTCGCGTACAAAGTGGAGGACCCTCACACCGGTGACAAGAAGTCTCAGCACGAAGCTCGTGATGGTCACGTCGTGAAGGGAGTGTACAGCCTGCACCAGCCTGATGGCAGGATCAGGATCGTCGAGTACCACGCTGACAAGAAAACTGGGTAAGCTTGCCCAATTTTTATATTTAATCTGATTTGTAGCCATATTTCAAGAAATTACCCTATACTTATCACATCTTATTCCTCTTTACAGATTCAACGCCAACGTAAAGTACGTGGGTCACGCCAAACACGTTGTTCCTGAACATCATCATCATCATTGATTTGAACGAACTGCTACAAATATTATTATAATGAGTTGATTAGTCATGTAAATATTTATAATAAACATTGTTAACAATTGCAAATATTCTGTTTCAATTATGCAAATGCTATTCCTAATATCATAGGTAAGTCAGATTGAACCACAGCGGCTTGGCCACAAGCCGCTGTGGTTCAATCTGACTTAAAACATTAAAAATTAATAAACAGTTCATCACATTACCAGTCAATCCCCTCCTTACTGACATTTATTAATTTATCCTGTTCTGAGTAGCGTTGACAATCAAACATTTGATTTTTGAATAGGAACATTTAGTTTTAGGTTACAAGGAATACCAAAATTAATGTTCTTATTAAAATATTGTATTTATCGTAGCAGACAGATGTAAAATAAGTGATTTTTTCTAAGCCATTTGTGTCCCACTGCAGGGCAAAGGCCTCCTTTCCCTCTTTCCACTTATCCCAATTCAATGATGCTAATCTCTGCGAAAAGAGTCGAGTCCGTAAAATAAAAATAAAGTTACTGATAAACTGTAAAATATCTTCTAGTTACTACTTATCTGTACCGGTACTGTGTAAGTACCAAACCAATATATAGGCCAACCTTTAAAAAAAGTAAAGCTATTATTGGATACATTGTTATAATATCAGTAACTATTATGAAACTGTGTTAGAGGCATATTTTTACAAACTAAATCACTTGCAAATAGTCGTTGCGTACGAAATTGACGTAAATAATTTTAACGGCCTACCAGCAATCAATTACAATGAATTCAACATCACCGTTATTGCTTTTGTTTTCTATTTATAAGTGTTATGTTATACTGACAAGTATCAGTTTTTTATTGAGATTAGTGCAACTTACACAGAGCTTCAAAATGTTTTATAAGGTAGAAGGCATATTTTTTTTAAATTGCTAATATTTCTAATTTGCAATTATGCAAAAAACTGAAAAAAAAACAATTGAAAAACAAAACAAAACTAAAAACATTAGTGCGAGTAAAATGGGTGCAGTGAATCCCGATAAAACTTTTTATGGTGGAATATAATGTGCACTTAAGTTTCAAAGAAGTGCTTTGGCACTCGTACTAGGATTACCTTTTATCACGAATGCCAAAACTTCTTCAACAGTACTTATTTATTTGTGAGATGAATTGGTTGTGACTTTTTAACTCAAATGTGCATTGTTGAGAGATCTCGTTATCTCCACATTTACTATTATTATTAGTAGCCGTTTTTGTCCCACAGCAGGGCAAACACCCCCACATTAAAAATCTCATTATCATTATTACCCATCTATCTCCAACTTAATTGTAACCATTTCCTCCCAGGTGTTCTGCGTGTTAGCTGTCGCAGCAATGGTGTCAGCGGAGTATGGTCACTCCTCACAATACTTCCACAAACACGACGGTCATCACCACCTCGTTCACGTACACGAAGACTATCACCACGGAAATCATCACCATCATGTTGATTATTATGTTAGTAACGGGTTATTTAGCCAAATCTGCTGAAGTCAAAGCAGACAAAGAAATGAAACAGTTTGCCTGCCTGTCTGTACGTGTACGTGTCTGTTTGAACATGTTTACCTATTTAGTTGTCAGTCACAGGCTACCAGCAGGGCTATTGTGTATCTTTTAATGACAGTGGATAACTTCTAATGTCTAACAAATAACTGTCAAATGGTGAGTTTTTAAGAAAAAAATGTACCAAACCATAACCAATTTACAGTAAATCTATGGACACTTATGATAGCCACTGTCATTAAAAAGATACGCAATAGCCCTACTGAACATTATTCTATTCGTAATTTATGAACGTTGAAATTTATGAATGTTTGTCGACTAAATAGCTTCGGTCAAACCGACCACTCCATAGAAATACTTGAGGAATTATCTGTCAGTGTATACACGACCACCAATCAAGTTACACAAATCCAATTTATGCGGATCTGTCATTGTACGGGAAATCTAGAAAAGGTGAGCTACACAGCACGGAGTACAGAAGGCACCGGGTTCAGCGAAAATCAACCTGTGTCAAATGGCTCACGATCCATTACCTTCATTTCACTGATCACAATATAAAATCAAAATACTAATCACAAATTTACCTACAGACCCATCCAAAGTACGAGTTCAAGTACGAGGTAAAGGACCCTCACACCGGTGACCATAAGGAACATCACGAGCACCGCGACGGTGATAGTGTGAAGGGGCACTACTCGTTCAAGGAACCCGATGGCACCATCAGACACGTTCACTACCATGCTGATAAGAAAACTGGGTGAGCACTTGAGCAGTTTATATTATTTTGTCATCAGCGCAGTTTTTGCAAATCCTCGTTGTTTGATCAAGTTACTGATTTATCTCGTTAAACTGATGAACAATGAACTGAAGACTCATTTTATCATCTGTATAGTCTTTGTCAAACATGTTGGGGCGGCTTCCAGTCTTACTAGATGCAGCTTAATACCAGTATTTTACATATGAATGGACCGATAGATATCTTTATTTTGGCACCATTCTTACAAGATGTTTATTTGATTCTCAATTACTGATTATTTTTTTTATGTTTTCTGTCCGCAGTTTCCACGCAGACGTGAAGCACAGTAATCATCATCTGCATCATTATCATCACCACCATTGATTTGAGTATTATACTGAAGATTGATTTTGTTAAGTTTTTGTTTTGTTCAAGCTTTAATAAACTAAGACAAATAAAGTTTACTCTTCTTTTTTTACTTTCTTTAAGCTTGAACCCCGTATGTTGAACAATTTTGCACAGTAAATTAATATAACTAAAAGTTACTTTGACAGTTCTGCAATTCTACAGAGTGTAAAATGACCCCTCACGAAGCCGTCAACTAAGCATTTTGTAGGTACATAAAACTAAGTAACACTACGCAAACATTATTGCCTCTCAATTCTTCTCGCTCAATCTCATGAAGGTAGGTAATTAAAAAGTAAAGTTTCGACATTATTTTAAACTTGGATTTCAAAGAAGCTTCTGATGGAATATTTCCGTAACTAGAGGATTCGCAAGTATGGTCCTTTCCATGTGGAGATATTTAAATTTTCTTACAAGTATTATTTAACAAAATTTTAGATACCTTCATGGCCCCCGCACTATTCATCAATAAATGAATCAATCAGCACAATGTTTTGAAACCGTTACGTTGAGTGTGACTACACTACAACTTGATATTTTACCTCAAAAATTAAAAAGTCATTCACCATCAAATTTTTGCGTACCTATTAACGCAGCCGTCGCACCAGTAACTCTAGTTACTGGTGCGACGGCTGCGTTAAGGGTCCGTTTACACCTTGTGTAGTGGTTACGATTCCTAAAGCGTAAGTAGGTACTTCTACATAACTAGTGTTGAGAACAGGATAGATTTTAAAGCAAAGAAACCACAAGTCCAGCTTTTCGTTTATTATCACAGCACATATATTTTCACAGACTGACATTTTTAGTAAAACAAAACATAAAATGAGAAGCAAAAAAATAAATGTAAATTTATCAAAAGAGTTTGGTAGCTGGTTGCTAACAACTAGTAAGGTACACTCTATTAGTACCTATATGCATATTTCGCCAGTTATTTTTAAGGCCCATTAAATACCACCATCACCACCACCATTACCATTACCATTATTACCATCTCTCTCTAAGTGCCTCTTTAACAAATAAAGGTTGGCAGTATGCTCCGCATATTTATTTCCGATTATTATTAAATTACCATCAACCGGCCACTAATTCTAATTTCCGCTGCTACGGAAAATTGATTACTGAAAAAACCCACTCAAAGTGTTGACTAACCCAGGAATTCAGTACTAGAACCTAGAGTTACTTTTAGATAAGGCGAAGAAACGTGAAGATTAGCATACTTAAAAAGTGGGCGAAGGCATACTTAACGATAATTATGTTTTCATACAAAGTGATCAGAATACTGAATTAATAACCTCTTTGTCACTCGTGAATTCATAGTTTAGAGTCTAACTTACTTGTTTGTGGTATTTCGACAATTTCAGATTATAGTCCCAGTTTTAAACGTCAAGAAATGTAAAAGCACTGGCCTTGCCAAGGTCGATAAGTAAGAATAAAATGATTATATCACAATAAATCTGGTGTATAAACTGGTTGTTCTTAATTAGCAAACTTATCAACGATATATGTTAATACTTCGTGGTGTTTTAATGTAACTGTATAAAAGCACAGGTTCAGCAGTTACAAGTTATCAGTTTACCTTTAGTATTTACACAGTAAACAACTACATATTAAGAAAACAAAATGTTTACTAAAGTAAGTATTTCTCAATGGTTTCAATCACAACTACTTTTTTTTGGAGGGTGAGAAATCACCAAATGTCAAAATCACTCCTCCCGCACTGGATAGAGCGGTAGGGAGTGTCAGACTTCTACTGACTAAAAACCACCCATGTTCCTTCTTAGCCGTTTGTACTAAGGCAACGGTATCTCTTTCGAACAACCCGCAACCCCGACGAGATCAGAACTACTTCAGTTTCCAAAATTACCCTTCTTCTAATTTTGGTTTATTTTACACAGATCCTCCTCATCACCGTGGCAGTGGCAGCAGTCGTAGCACAAGATCACCACGAGCACCACCACGGACACGCCTCCTCATCACAGAGCATCAAGCAGCACCACGGAAAAGCCACCGAGAAACACGTCGAGTACTATGTATGATGACGTTCCAATTATAATGTTGAGTTTACCTTTTTCTCTGAGGAAACAATTACTTACTTTAATTTTCTAACAGTCTCATCCTAAGTACGAGTTCGCATACAAAGTGGAGGACCCTCACACCGGTGACAAGAAATCTCAACATGAATCTCGTGATGGTCACGTCGTGAAGGGAGAGTACAGCCTGCACCAGCCTGATGGCAGGGTCAGGATCGTCGAGTACCATGCTGACAAGAAAACTGGGTAAACATGACAGTATTTTAAATTGATAAGTTGTAGCGATATTTTAAGAAATTAACTTCTTTTCATATCTTATTGCTCTTTATAGATTCAACGCCAACGTAAAGTACGAGGGTCACGCCAAACACATTGTTCCTGAACACCACCACCATCATTGATTCTGTGATATTAGATTGTTATTAATGACTCGTTGAATATTGTTACTGTAATTGTTATGACACTATAGAATAAATCTCAAACTAATATAATAACGTCTTTCCTTATTTTCACAATGCAATGAGACCGTAAAGTCTAATTGAAAATAGAATTCATTAATTATACCTAACCTCAATAAAAAAACATGGGTCGTACAAGACAATGAAACAAAATACATAGGTACTTATTTATTCCTTCCTAAAGAGCAGTCATGGTGGCCCAGTGGTTGCGGCCTCGACTTACGAACAACAGTAAGTCGTGGGTTCGAACCCAGGCAGGTGCATTTCTTTGTGTAATTTATGTCATCACCACTGCTCTCAAAACGGTGAAGGAAAACATCATGAGGAAACCAACATGTCTTAGAACCAAAAAATTCGAAGACATGTGACATCTACCAACCCGCACTGAGCACCTGTGGTTGCTTATAGCCCACTCCTCTCCTATAGAGGAGGCCTGAGTGGGAAGATTATAGACCGATGATGAATGTATTCCTTCGCGTCTACAACAAAATAAATAAACAGAGTCCACTGATACGTAGGATGCCTTTTAAGTTTTGTCGTTTGAAGAAAAAAACACAACTAGAACCCTATAGTACTTTTTATTGTTTTTCAAAGTATTCACCACGTAGCTTAATACACTTTTCCATTCGCTCAAACCAGTTATTATAACATTTATTCCAGTCTAAAGTAGGGGTGTTCAAAATGGCTGACTTGAAAGCGTCGACTGCTTCTTCACCGGACTGGAACCTTTGACCACGAATACTTTTCTTAATTTTAGGAAATGTAAAAAAATCGTTAGGGCTTAGGTCAGGACTGTTTGGAGGATGATCAAGAATTTCTACTTTTTCCTGCTTCAAATAGTCAATCGTTTGCTGAGCGCTGTGTGAGCTTGCGTTGTCGTGGTGCAGGATGATGCGTCGCTTTGAGTTAGATTTTCGAAGTTCGGCGATGACTTGTGGTAAACAAACTGTGGTATACCACTCTGCGTTAACCGTTCTACGATCTTCAAGTGTAATAGTCGCAACATGGCCGGTTTTTCCCACGAACGTAGCCACCATCTTCTTTGAAGTGCTTCGAGAACGAACAACTTTAACCGGCTTTGGCTCGTCTTGAAAGACCCAGATTGTAGATTGTTGTTTGGATTCAGGATCATAGGCATAGATCCAAGATTCGTCACCACTGATGATGTCGTAGACGTGATTTGACTCTCCTCGGTTGTACCTTTGCAGAGTTTTCTTACACCATCTGACGCGAGCCGCCTTGTGATCGTCGGAAAGCAGATGCGGTATCCAACGGCAAACTAGCTTTCTCACACCAAGCACTTCATGCAAAATTTTCTGAATGGTTGTCCCTGAGATGCCTATTAGAGCCTCTATCTCTCGATATGTCACATGACGATCTTCGAGAATTAGTTGTCTCACAGCAATGATGTTATCTTCAGTGAAGGTGGATTTTGGGCGTCCTTCGCGAGATTGGTCACTAACACTAGTATGTCCACGCTGGAATTCTAAAAACCAGCGTTCGACAGTCCGCAGACATGGGGCTTCATCATTGAACACAGATGTTAGCTCTTCAAAACACTGAAGCCGTGTCAGGCCTCTTTTAAAGTTGTAGAAAATTATTGCACGAACATTTTCCTTAGTAAGATTCATTATCGTACGTAACCTGACAGATTCCAATCGACGCTGTGACTAAACAATAGCATTAATCCTAATACTTTCAACTGTTTTGAGATTCAAAATTCAAACACATTCGAAAATAGAACAGTTCCAAATTCAAAATTGCCGGGGAATATGGAAACGACAGAACTTAAAAGGCATGCCTAGTAAAGGTCAGATAGAGATAATTCGATTCGCGAAGTCCATTGTGTGGTATATCGTTGGATAGGTCTTTAAAAAATATGGCGAGTTTGGTCAAACAGTTTATCGATTAAGGGATTCGTTTGTGAAATATTAAGCTTTAAAGTGCGAGTTTCTGTTAGACTCAGTGTGCCAAAAACCAAACTAAAGTAAACCACCTATACGAGTTGTGTGTGGAAAAATTCATGGTAGTAGCATTTATTTATAACGAAAATTAAAGGAAAACTATCACAGCTAAGTAGACTTTACAAGTTTACTAGTACCTAAACTTATAAAGTGTACTTGTATGAAATATTTTCCTATACATAATGTATGGAAGCGCGGGTCTCAAAACTGCAAATGTAAGTTTGTTTTATTTTTACAACAAAAATCATCGTTCGGAGGCAGGTAGGCAGGGTGGTTAATCAATTTAGTAAGTTCACATATTTTGATGGGCATCTACGTAACGCTACATTGTGCGTGGTCCGACATGCACTTGGCCTTGGCTGGAGCAGGGTAAAAAATTTACTCTAATTGTGACGTAATCTCAAGTCCTCCTTTTTAGTTGATTAACCCCATTACGTACAGTGACCATAATCTAAATAAGATCGTGGAGGTGTGCATTTTCTTCTTCTTCTTAGCGTGTTGATGAAAATTGAGTCAACCAGTTTGGCAACAAGTTTGGTTCTTTCAGTAGCGTTCATAAAATATATGGACTATATTCTCATAAAACTATCTTATCTATAATGTGAGCAAAATCAAAAATTATCCACGCAGTTCAACTGTTACGAAATATGTAATTGTCACAGCGTAACACTCATAACAATTTAGTAGCCATTTAACTATTATGAGTGAAAACAATACTACCTTGAATGCATTATTTAGAGTCATATAAAAGACGTGAGGCTTAAAACTAATGTATCAGTTCAGTCTAAGTCACTAACACAAAACAGTCAACAATAACAACAAGATAACATGTTCTTCAAGGTATATTTAGTTACTTCGATATTAAAAATAGAGTGTTGAAGCTGAAAGAGAGTGTTATTTATATGAGCGTTTTACGAAAAGAAAACATATTGGATTGAACTAAAGTTTCTCTCCCTTAGGTATTCTGCATGCTGGCTGTAGCCGTCGCGATGGTCTCCGCTCACGGCCACTCGTCGCAGTACATCCACAAACACGACGGACATCACCAGATAGTACACCACGGACATGGTCATCATGACTACTACGTTAGTACAATACTATCTACAATTTTGCATTATTGCATTAAGATTATCATGTTATTTATCTGAATCAATGTTTGTTACCAGACTCACCCTAAGTACGAGTTCGAGTACAAGGTGGAGGACTCTCACACGGGCGACCACAAGTCGCAGCACGAGCACCGCGACGGTGACGTCGTCAAGGGACACTACTCGCTGCACCAACCTGACGGCTCCGTCAGGGATGTGTACTACCACGCAGACCATCACAGCGGGTAAGTGGGGATTTATCACTGTTGGTCTTTTGACTGTTTCTTCTCTGTCGCAGTATACTAAAACACTTGAAGACTGCGGTTTCATAATGGGCGATCTTAATTTTCTATTTTTCTCTTCAGCTTCCACGCGGACGTGAAGCACAGCACACACCACATCGTGCCACATCATCATCATTACTGAAGCGTCTTCTGTAATACCAGCTGTCTTTTTGTTACATAGTATTTAGTCTACAGGTAAAATTGTTTTAGGTATAAATAAATAACCACAAATCAATAAATCAATTAATGTTTTCGTTTTATTTTTAACTTATATGACATGTAAAATATTATGTAACAAACACATCATATTTTTTTTTACATTGTATGAGTACCTACTTGTAAACACATACTTTATATTATTGTGCCTATGACATGACACGTCTTGGTGTCTGCTTATATGACTGCGAATGCTTCTTCGCCATAGATAAACATTTTGAGATGACATATTATTTTGTATTCGTTGATCGAATTCGTCGATCGGCCGCAGTCTGAAAGCCTTCTTCGGAATGTCACTCTTAAGAAATTAAAATTCATTATAATAAAAGATAAACTCCGTCAAAATAAACACCAGAAAAAGTACTTATTCTGGAAAATTTATGGAGTTCAGTTCATGCAGGAGAAATCAGAACCGCTTTATAAAACTATCAAAGACTCTATAGATCACTAACTGTATCAGATTATACCTAGCCGTGAAACTCCCCCCACACTTACCTACCACTGTAAGGACAATTGATAATCATTGTTATTGTAAGCTTGCTCACTAGTGCCTTATCATATATGTGAACTTTTTATGTGCACATTTTACTCCAAGGGCAAGTTGGTCCCTCAACTTGCCCTTGGAGAAAAATGCACATGAAAAGGTTACGAGGAGGCTTACGAAACGCTCAAAGATCATGCCAAACGACTTCCTCAAACACGTCATGTTTGTTAAACACTCAAATACAGGGGCACAAAAAAATAACCGATATAATTATTAAATTATTTTTGCTACTGCTTTAAACGCTTACGGGAAAGTCGTAACGTTCAAATAAAACATCAAAATAGACAATGGTACACAAAGAAACTAGATGACTTGTGTAATAGATTACATGGCCATACATTCATGATTACGGTGCAATATCAACCTGCACCCCAAACAAAAGTCGTAGCAATACTGTTTGGGAGGAGTTACTTAATTTGATGTACATAATACTTTGCTGATGGCTTCGTGAAGGTTCCGTTTACATCTTGTATAGTGTTTACTAGTTATAAACTGTAAGTATTTCTATATCCAGAATCAGACACAAGATAATCACAGATATATACAATTTCCACGAAGGGTTAGGTAAAGGTATACCGTGTACCCTTTTAGTACATCCATGTTTCTCCACTTACCTATGTTTATGACTCATGAAGTAGGGGCTCGTACTTCATGAGTCTTAAAAATAGGTAAGTGGAGTGGAGTATTGCCATAAACAGGCCATTCATTCTAAATTTCGGGATGCTACTGACAATTAATTGGTAAAAAAAACCCAGTGACCCTTGGACCCAGGAATAGAAACCACGACCTCATGCTCAGTATTACCGTTTCCGTATCTCGGTTCACTCGTAAAAAGCGATGGCGAAATAGACCGTAGTGTTGAGCACAGGATTAACACGGGATCGATAAAATGGCGGCAGGTCACAGGAACAATCTGCGACTCCCGCATGTCCCTTAAACTAAAAGGGAAGATTTATAAAACAATGGTTAGACCGGCTGTCTTGTATGGATCAGAATGTTGGGCCACAAAAGAGATGAATGAAAGGCATTTACATGTGGCTGAGATAAGAATGCTTAGGGGGATGTACGCGAATTGAATAAGAAATGAGTACATAAGTGGAAGTCTGAAAGTGGCGCCGGTGACAGAAAACTTGTGTGGAAATCGGTTGTCGTGGTATGGGCACGTGATGCGGAGGAATGATGAAAATTTCCTGAGGAAAGTTTTGAATATAAATGTGGATGGGTATAAGAGTAGAGGAAGACCAAAGAAACGATAGATGGACTGTGTTAATAATGATATGATAAGAAAGGAGGTGTCTCGTGAGATGACGAAAACTAGAGAGGTATGGAAGAGGAAGACATGCCGCGCCAACCCGAAATGAATTGGGATAAGGGCAAGAAAATGATAATGCTCAGTATTTCCGTTTGCGACCAACCACTAGACCAACGAAGTAGTGTTTTTTTAACACACTACTGTTTTTTATAGATCGGATGTCATTATTATAGCTTGTGTTATATGTTATGTACAATGTTCACCATCATCATCATCAGCCTATAATGTTCCCACTGCAGGGACTCAGGCCTCCTCTCTAGGAGAGGGATGGGCTATAATCCACCACGCGGGCCCAGTGCGGATTGGCAGATGTCACATGTCTTCGAATTTTTTGGTTCTAAGACATGCCGGTTTCCTCACGATGTTTTTCCTTCACCATTTTGGGAGCAGCGGTGATGAAATAAATTACACAAAGTAATGCGAATGCCTGGGTTCGAACCCACGACCTACTGTTCGTAAGTCGGGGCCGACAGCACTGGGCCGCCGCTGCTCTCCAATGTTCATGTTATTATTATATCTATGGATGTTAATCTCATTGGTTATATTATTTACAATATTATATGTTTTGTGACGATTCTTTTGATTGTCGTACAAAATGATCTGAACTTTGATTCAATAACCTGTTGTGTATCTCGTGAATTCATACTTTACAGAGCCTAACTTACTTATTTGTGGTATTTCAACAATCAGATTATAGGCCCAGGTTTAAACGTGAAGAAATGTAAAAGCACTAGCCTTGACAAGGTCGACATGTAAGAATAAAATCATTATATCACAATAAATCTGGTGCATAAACTGGTTGTTCTTAATTAGCAAACTTCGATACTTTAAGGTTTTTTAATGTGGCTGTATAAAAGCACAGGTTCAGCAATCACAAATTATCAGTTTATCTTTAGTATTTACACAGTAAACAACTAAATATTAAAAAACCAATATGTTTACTAAAGTAAGTTTTGCTTTAGCAATGCAGGCTTCAACCATAAGTCCTTCGTTTTCTAAAATGTCCCTTGTTCTAATTTTGGTTCAATTTACATAGATCCTCCTGATCACCGTCGCAGTTGCAGCGGTAGTGGCACAAGATCACCACGAGCACCACCATGGTCACGCCTCCTCATCACAGAGCATCAAGCAGCACCACGGAAAAGCCACTGAGAAACACGTCGAGTACTATGTATGATGATGTTTCAAACATAAATAGACTTTTCCTGTTTGTACTTTTAGGAAGAACTCTACTAACTGTCTTTTATTTTACAGTCTCATCCTAAGTACGAGTTCGCGTACAAAGTGGAGGACCCTCACACCGGTGACAAGAAATCTCAACATGAATCTCGAGATGGTCACGTCGTGAAGGGAGAGTACAGTCTGCACCAGCCTGATGGCAGGGTCAGGATCGTCGAGTACCAAGCTGACAAGAAAACTGGGTAAGCATGTCGACATTTAAAATTGAATCTAAGTTGAAACGATATTCAAAGAAATTACCATCTTAACATAATTATCTAATTGCTCTTTACAGATTCAACGCTAACGTAAAGTACGAGGGTCACGCCAAACACATTGTTCCTGAACACCAGCACCATCATTGATTCTGTCATATTAAAGATTTGTTAAATATTGTTACTGTAATTGATAAGACACTAGAATAAATATCAAACCAAAATAATAACAGACTTTCCTTTTTTCACTCCCAAACGTTTTACAATGCCCATACAATGCATCTCATCTTGCTATCAAACGAATCTCGTATTGCTATAATACGAAACACTGAAACGTCCATCAATATAGACTAGTGTCACAAAACAATCTTATCAATTTACTATGCAATTCAACTTTTACGAAATATGTAATTGTCACAGCGTTACACTCATAACAATTTAGCTGCCATAACTATTATGAGTGAAATCAATACTGCCTTGAATGCATAATTTAAAGTTGTATAAAAGACGTGGGACTTAATAGTTATGTATCAGTTCAGTCCAACATACGCTTTCAAAACAGTTTACAATAACAACAGGATAACATGTTCTTCAAGGTAAATAAAGTGTTGAAGCTAATAGAAAGTGTTATAGAAGAGCGTTTTACGAAAAGGAATCATGATGGATTGTACCATTCGCTACAAATCGACAGATAAGCAATCAATGGCAGTGCAAAATTGTAATCTGGTCAAAAGTTCGCTGATATATCAATAGCGACCACTTGTTGTAAATAACTATGAAACCAGGGATGAAACCACTTTCAACATAATTAAAATTTCTCTCCCTTAGGTATTCTGCATGCTGGCTGTAGCCGTCGCGATGGTCTCCGCTCACGGCTACTCGTCCCAGTATATCCACAAACACGACGGACATCACCAGATAGTACACCACGGACATGGTCATCATGACTACTACGTCAGTATAACTATTCATATTACATAGCAACATTATGGGTATTAGGCCACCTTATGCCACCACTCATTAACGGTCGTTTTCGTTAACAGACTCACCCTAAGTACGAGTTCGAGTACAAGGTGGAGGACTCCCACACGGGCGACCACAAGTCGCAGCACGAGCATCGCGACGGTGACGTCGTCAAGGGACACTACTCGCTGCACCAACCTGACGGCTCCGTCAGGGATGTGCACTACCATGCAGACCATCACAGCGGGTAAGTGGGGATTTATCACTGTTGGTCTTTTGACTGTTTCTTCGCTGTCGCAGTATACTAAAACACTTGAAGTCAGCGGTTGTATTCTTAAATTTCTATTTTTCTTTTCAGCTTCCACGCAGACGTGAAGCACAGCACACACCACATCGTGCCTCATCATTATCATTACTGAAGCGTCTTCTGTAATACCAGCTTTCTTTGTTACATAGTTTTTAGTCTACAGGTAATATTGTTGAATGTATAAATAAATAACCACAACTCAATTAGTTACTGTGTTTGTTTTATTTTTAACTTGCATTGCATGGCATTTAAAATGTTATATAACAAACTCATAATATTTTTGTAAATAGTGTATGAGTATATAGGAAATGGGTGTCAAGAAAACAGCAGCAATTTGAATTTGAATTTAAATACTTTGACTCGTTTATTATTATTCAAATATAAAAATACACACAAGGAAGGTTATAGTAACTGCCTCCTAGCACAGTTTAGATAGAAGTGAGAGCTCGACTAAAGGCAACCGTCCCTTTTATAAGAAACGTTGTGTTTGACGTTACGTGACGTTAGTGACTGTGTTGCCAGTATAAGGAAAATCAAAGATTAATTTTTGCATAATAAAATCGACTAAATATCAACATTCCCCCTCAAAAATTAATCATCAAATTATCCAAATACAAATTAATTTTTATACAATCATAATCACCTATATAACCAGAATACTATAAACCTTCCAAGTGATTTCTGGGGAAACTACAATATTTATGGCCCAACATTTGTTGCAAGGACTAGGAAAACCCAGGAAAACCTAGCCAGACCATTTCATCAAAATGAATAATTATAACTTATTTTATAATTCATAAATGATTATCAATTACAACAATTTATAATTAATGGTTCTAATAGAACAATTCATTAGATCAATTAATTTACAATAAGTAAATTACCACAAATAAATCAATACTTAAAATGTATACACAATCATACATAAGTAACATTGTTGCAAACTTATCTCTGACTTATCTGCCTTTTAAGCAGTTGACAACAGCTTGTAGCGGCTTTGTTAGCACATCCGCTATTTGTTTACATATTATGTTACTTCATTGCAAGTCCATCTCATCTCTGAACTGCTAAAATACAACAGTTTGTAGCAGCTTTGTTAACACATCCGCTATTTGTTTACCTGTGATTACATAAAAATAATTTTATTATATTATTTTCAACTTGTTCCCTGGAGAAATGATACTTGATGTCAATATGTTTTGACCAATGATATTTTATTGGTTTTGACCTTTTATACTAAAAAGGATTATTTGCTGTAGGTACTAATACAACCATTATTGTCTTTTATAATAGCAACTGGATTGACAATATTCATTTTATTACTAGTGACTAGAGACTTTAGCCATAATGATTATTTTACAGTTTTAAATAATGCCATGTATTCAGCCTCAGTTTACAAACCCGCAACAGACATTTGCCTCTTTGTATTCAAAGTTATTGTACAGTTATTGAATAATTTAAATAAATAACCTGTGGTATTTTTTTTTTTATTATTGACATCATTACCACCCCAATCGGAATCTACTTATCCACATAATTAATGATTAACATCATCACATTTTATTTTGTGACTCTATTTTAATTTCATAGTGCCCTTCAAATACCTAAGCACTCTTTTGAGACAAATAATTACAACACTTTGTTTTTTTTTGTTTGTGTATCTGCTCAAAATAATAATACTAGCACTTAAATCAGAGCGTGTACATAACATAACGTACATTAAGCACCCAATAAGGTTGCGTCAAGGTGTATTATAATATTTACTATTTGCATTTAGAACTTCGTAATTTGGTTTATCATTTATAGGTGTACCTAATGGGAGTACAGTCAGACATACCAAATTTTTACATTACAAAATGGATTTTTATAGAAGAACTTTGATCTAAAGTTATTGTATCATTACTTCGAGTAATTTTAATTCCTAGGAACAATTATTTAGATCTACCATTCGCTATTTTGCTCTTTACTTAATATTTATTTATCAACTGATGAATTTACAAACCCTGTTTGTTAAGACACTGATGTATTAATTCGAACCAACACCTAGCAGCTTGTTTTAGTCTGTACAGAGCTTTATTCGTCTTTACTGATGTCTGGCACTTACATGTTTTTTTTTTTTTTTTTTTAATGCCATTTTAAGATGCGGTTTTTAGATCCGTATGATGTATTCATAAATTATATTGATTTGCAAAACTAATCATACATCTAAAAGTTTCAGTTTAATCTGATAAATACTTTTGTATATAAAAAAATTGGCAACAAGACGTGCCAGTATATCTTAATGAATTGTCATCATCTCATGATTCTTATATTTAAAATACTTTATTTTATACATTTTGATAAATCTATGGTGTTCAGTTTCTCAGATACAAACATTAGAAAAAAGTCTAAGAATTATGGTTTAGTTTTTCATTAAGTTTTGTTAACATAAGTTTTGTGTCAACTGTTTTGTATATTTTTTTTTTTCATATAGATAAATCTATTGTAATGTAAACCTACCTATTGTTAATTTAGTTAAGTTTCTCTTTATGAAAATAAATGTGTTTATACCGAAATATCCACCTATACCCGACTATATTTCTATAAATCGGTTTCGGTTCTAATGTCCACTAAGTCCAGGTATCATTAGTTAAAAAAAATCTAATTCATCTTTAATTGCACCTTCCCATAAACTCCTTTCATCCTGATTTTAAATTTCGTTAAATGAACTAGGTACTTTGCAACTAATCGAATCAACACTATAAAATATCGCCGATTTCACAACAATATGAAACAGGGGGATGACCCTTAGGTAAGCTTAACACTCCTTCCCATTATTGACAAGAATCGTCGATATTTCTATCACAAGAACTGCGACATCATGGTTTGTCATTAACATTTGGCTTTAGTACGTTGGAATCATTATGGTCTTATTTATATTAAATTATCTGATTTTGATCCATCTGATTTTAAACCGTTCAACTTTGAACAATCAGTTTTGGAATTAATATCAGATTTATGGACTGTTACTGTCTTGAGGATATTTTATTAACACTGATTTTTTTTCTTGACAACACGTCATAACTATCATCAGTTTTGTCACGGAAATGTTCAATTTCATTCCCTTCATTACAAAAATTAACCTCATTACTATGACATCCTGACCATTTCATATTTTATTTCATACTTTATAGCCATTTGGTATATATCCAACGAGAATACTAATAATATAAGAAAGTGTTACTTATTTTTATTATGCACTATGTGGTAGAATCAAAACCTTCAACTACCTACTTAATTGCAGGTTATTTTTTTTTTTCTGCCACCATTCAAATGGTGTTTGATTTTGTTTTAATGGGCAAGGTTTATTAAATTAATATACTGCAGTTAAGACTACATCACCCCAAAAACACTTTTGTAATTTAGCACCGCTTATCATAGCGCGGGTTTTTACTAATTCGTTTGGAAACGTCATTTTTCTGTGGTGTTCTTGGAATAGTTAAATGGTATGACATTCCTTTAGAAACACAGTAATCTTTCATTTCATTAGACAAAATATTGTCGACAATTTTCACAGTACAAAGTAACTAGTTTCAAATTAAATTTAGTCTCAGATTTTTCCATAAAATCTGTAAAAGCAGTGAAACTGAACACGTGAGATTTCTATGTCAATAAATACACAACACAATAATGAGTGAATTGATCGTCATATGAAACAAAATAATTTCTATTATCGACTGTAGAAGGAGTGATTGGCCCATACACAACAAATGAAATGGTAATCGTGCCTGTTTCCCGTTTATGCAAGCTTCGCATAATTTATTATTGGGTGTTCCGTGTTACCACCTCAATTGAACTTATGTTTATGAATCTACAGTTATCTTTCAGCTCTAAAACTTTTGTTTACTAATATGGCCTAACCGTTGATGCCATAAATAATGTAATTAGCACCATTACTGTTGCATATTTGAGAAACAGGTTGATTAACTTTAACCACAAAATTCACACAAATTAAATAATTAATTGCCATACCTCGCATCAGTATTTTACCGTCCTTACAGATATTGGTTCCGTGCTGGTCGAAGGTCAATCCGGGATAATCTTGGTTACTGACAGCAGCTTGTATGAGAGTACCATGGATTGCTGACAACTTGTAATGTCCTCAGTAGCGGAACTTGAAGCACCCCGAGTTATATCCACAGCTTGAACTCCGCGGAACCTGTCTGCAGGTTTTTTCTTGATTGGATTGAAGCATCAAAATTGCATTTGTATTTGATGTGACTCCATAATGGTGACACTTCTTAAAGGATTTCTTCTTGGCCTTAAAACTTTTGTTGGTTTTTAGTTTAAGGCTTTGTGTCCTTGTGTTTATTTAGTTGAAGTTTTGAGTTTTAGGTTCGACGTGAAGAATCTTGCACTGAACTCGTCTTTTAGCAAAACCAAGGAAAGATTCTGCCAAATACTCGACGATTACACTATTTACATTCTTCGCAATCCGCTTATTTTTCACCCAAGCCTTTGACCGTATTATGGGTTCATCGTCGATAACTTTGATGACATCGTCTCGGCTAACAATGCTCGAATATGGAATTTCCACACACTGTACCTCTCACCATCGAAAGGTTTAATATTTCACTTGGTCTTCAGATTGTCTATGATGTGTCACGTGTTTTTTTACAAACACTCAATTATACACACGTGTTTTTTACAAGCACTCACTATACACACGTGTTTTAACAAGCACTCAATATACACACGTATTAAACCAGCACACAGTAAGCGCAACAGTATATCAAAGCAGTCCTGGGCCCATAACCTATAGGAAATGGGTGTCAAGAAAACAGCAGCAATTTGAATTTGAATTTAAATACTTTGACTCGTTTATTATTATTCAAATATAAAAATACACACAAGGAAGGTTATAGTAACTGCCTCCTAGCACAGTTTAGATAGAAGTGAGAGCTCGACTAAAGGCAACCGTCCCTTTTATAAGAAACGTTGTGTTTGACGTTACGTGACGTTAGTGACTGTGTTGCCAGTATAAGGAAAATCAAAGATTAATTTTTGCATAATAAAATCGACTAAATATCAACAGAGTACCTACTTGTGTACACGTTTTCGTGATATCATTCTTTTTCACAACCAAGTAGACCGTACCTATGGTATGATAGATCTTAGCAGACGCATACGGAGACACGCTCTGTAGTGTCTGCTTATGCGTCTGCGAATGCGTCTTTAAACAAACTAAACTAGTCTATAAACTAGTCGGTTGATCGGCCGCAGTCTGAAAGCATGCTTAGGAATGTCACTCACAAGAAACTAAAATTCATTATAATGAAACTAAACTTCGTCAAAATAAACACAAGAATAAGTTCAGTTCATACAGGAGAAAGCAGAACCGCTTTCCAAAACTATCAAAAATGTTATAGATCACAAACTGTAACTGAGATCATGTCAGCGGGGAATGGAGAGAAGCATGATAGGTGTTACTAAAAAAGATCGCTTAAGAGCAGTTGAAATATCCAGAACCAAAGTAGAAGATATAATAAAGAAAGTAAGACAGTTAAAATGGAGATGGACAGGACACATGACGAGAGACAGTAAGACAAAATGGACCAAGGCAATTACAGAGTGGCAACCACGAGATGGCAAGAGGAATAAGGAAAGACAGGCAAAGAGATGGAGAGATGATATAAGGAAAATTGGACGTGCTACCTGGTCTAGGAAAGCTAGAGACAGAAATGAGTGGAAGAAGCTGAAAGAGGCTTATGTGTCACAGGACACGCTGATCACTAAACCGGAAAACCCGATGTGTTAGATTTAAGTTTTATTTTTATATTTTTAGATTGTATATGCAGGGACAAAGAAAAATCTTGTTTAATTATTCAGCAATGAAGGCTTAATAATACTAAAAAACTGTAACAGGTTATACCTAGCCGTGAAGCTACTCCGCACGCTTACCTACCACTGCAAGATCTACAAGTAATCATTGGTAGTTGTGAGCTTGGTCACTTGTGCCTTGTGATCTGTTAGCCTTTTATGTCCATTTCGTTCCAAGGGCAAGTGGAGGAGCCAGGCTTACGAGAACATCAAAGATAATGTTAAACGACTTCCTTAAACCCGGCATGCTTGTTAAACACTCTATAATACACGGGACACAAAAAAATAACCGATATAATTATTAAATTATTTTTGATACTGCTATAAACGCTTACGGGAAAGTCGTATCGTCCATACAATATCAAATAGACAAAGTAAGAAAGGTACACAAAGAAACTGGATAACCTGTGCAATAAATAGACTTTCCACAGGTCTGCTGTAAGTTTCTTATGAAATAAGCAGTACCTTTGTGCTCTTGTATTCTCTTTTTTTGTTTTTATCTTTCTTTTTTGTATTTTGTGTGTAATTAAATAAATAGTTTACGTGGCCATGCTTGATTACGGTGCAATATCAACCTGCACCGCAAACAAAAGACGTAGCAATACTGTCGTAGAGTTACTTAATTTGATGTACAGAATACTTTGCTGATGGCTTCGCGAAGGTTTCGATTACATCTTGTATAGTGTTTACAATATAGCAAACTGTAATTATTTCTGTATCCAGAACCTGACACCAGAACATCGCAGATTTAATTATAAAATTTCCACGAAGGGTTAAGCAAAAGTGTGCCGTGTACTTATTGTACATCCACATTTCACCACTTACCTATGTTTAACACTCATGAAATAGGGGACGAGCCGATTGCCATCAACAGACCATTACACACACACAACAAAAGGTCGTCTCGGTGACCCTTTAACCAACGCAAGGAAAGAAACCACGACCTCATGCCTAGTACTACCGTTTGCGACCGACCACCAGACCAAAGAAGCCGTTTTTTTAACACACTACTATAATATTTTATGAATCGGATTTTTTTTTTATGACGATTCTTTTGATTGTCATACAAAACGATCAGCACTTTGATTTAATAACCGGTTGGGTATCTCGTGAATTCTCACTTTAGAGCCTAACTTACTTGATTCTGGAATTTCAATAACTTCAGATTATTGTCCAAGTTATTAAACGTGAAGAAATGTAAAAGCACTATCTTTGGCAAGGTCGCTAAGTAAAAATAAAATCGTTATATCACAATAAATCTGGTGTATAAACTAGTTATTAATTAGCAAACTTATCAACCGTACAAGTCACTACTTTGAGGTGTTTTAATGTGACTGTATAAGAGCAAAGGTCCAGCAATCACAAATTATCAGTTTACCTTTAGTATTTACACAGTAAACAGCCTAATATAATAAAACCGAAATGTTCACTAAAGTAAGTTTAGCAATGGCTGTGATTGCTTTAGCAATGGTTTCAATACTTCACTTTTAAAAATGGCTCTTGATCTAATTTTGTTTATTTTTATTAACACAGATCCTCCTCATCACCGTGGCTGTGGCAGCGGTAGTGGCACAAGATCACCACGAGCACCACCACGGTCACGCCTCCTCATCACAGAGCATCAAGCAGCACCACGGAAAAGCCACCGAGAAACACGTCGAGTACGTACTATGTATGACGATGTTCCTATCATAAATTGAATGGTCTAAAATTAATTTTAGAAAAATGTTGCTGATTGTCACTCCCTTGTCTTATACAGTCTCACCCTAAGTACGAGTTCGCATACAAAGTGGAGGACCCTCACACCGGTGACAAGAAATCTCAACAAGAATCTCGTGATGGTCACGTCGTGAAGGGAGAGTACAGTCTGCACCAGCCTGATGGCAGGGTCAGGATCGTCGAGTACCACGCTGACAAGAAAACTGGGTAAGCATGTCGAGCTTTTAAAATTACATCTAAGTTGTAGCGATATTTCAAAAAAATACCTTCTTTTTAACCGACTTCTAAAAAAGAAGGAGGTTCTCAATTCGGATGTTTGTATTTTTTTTTTTTTTTTAATGTTTGTTCGGGCATTATAACTCCGTCACTTGCTAACCGATTTGTAAAATTCTTTCTTTGTTGGAAAGGGTATACTTCCGAAATGGTCCCATATTTTTTTTTTCAAAATCGGACAAGCGGTTTTTGAAAAATCAACAAAACTCAAAAAAACTACATTGTCCACATTGACCCATGAACATGTGAACCACTAAAAAGTGAAAAATAAAAACTTTTTAACAAAAAATAAAACCGACTTCAAAAAAAAAACACAAAAAAGTGAAAAATAAACTTTAGAAGAAAAACCAGTCTCTGAAGTCGGTGGCAAAAAAATGAAATCAAACAAACAAAAGTCACCGACTTCAGAGACTGGTTTTTCTTCTAAAGTTTATTTTTCACTTTTTTGTGTTTTTTTTTTGAAGTCGGTTTTATTTTTTGTTAAAAAGTTTTTCATATCTTACATGCTCTTTACAGATTCAACGCCAACGTAAAGTACGAGGGTCACGCCAAACACATTGTTCCTGAACACCACCACCATCATTGATTCTGTGATATTATATTGTTATCAATAACTCGTTGAATATTGTTACTGTGATTGTTATGACATTAGAATAAATCCCAAACCAAAATAATAACCAACTCTTAATTAACTCCCATTATGTTTAAATGGAATGTAATTGTAAGGTACCATATCCTCACTGATTCCAATTGATAATGCAAAATTCACCTGAATATTTGGACATACTTACACTAATTATTGTTCTTCAATGTCTTACTACTCGACTTCTATTGTATAATCTAGTTCATCAGAATCCGGTGATAGATGCCTGTATAAGAAATATGTGAAGGCTCAAATAACGCCTCTCAATCCTGACCTAAAATAATAATAATTCGATAAATGGTCACAAAGTGACGGTTCATAATATAAACTATGCCTGTGACTATTTTGAGAGTTTGATGTGATATGGACAAGTAGAATAAGAAGAGAGTAGAAATAAGACTTATAGACAATGAAGAAAATATTCTGAGGAAAATGTTGAGTACCTATGAAAGGATGGCTAAAAGAGTAAAGGAAGGCCAAAGAAACGATGGATTGACTGTGTGAAGGATGATATGGCTAGAAAGGAGTTGACTGCTGAGATGACGAGATATTGAGAATTATGAAAGAAGAAGACAATATGTTTCGCCGACCCAAATAAATTTAAAGAATGGCAGAAGAATGATGATGATCCCCATTATAATAAGGACCATGGCCACAATCTAAATAAAGTCATGAAAGTGCTAAAGAAGTATGTACTTCTTTATAGCGTATCGATGACAACTCGAAAGAGTGGAAGGCTATGGGGATGCATTTACCCAGCAGTGGCATACGGCAGCATAAGAGAATACAATTATAATTATACACAAAAGATAATATAGGACATGCCAGTTTCCACATCGTTTGAAGATCAGCATTGATAGGCTTTGATCAGTAAATGGTACTGATTTCATATATTCTTATGATTATTTAATTATTGTTAGCGGAAAAGTCATCGTCAAGCCATTGTGTGGAGAGGAACGCAGACATCAGCCACCAAGGTGGATTTATTAGCCGATACACGACTCAACTCGTCCTTTTCTCCAAGGAGTCAACCAGCTACGAGGAATCTGTGGCCGTTTTTTTTAAATCAGTTTTATTGCTAAGAATATCATTAACAGGAATCATCAGTCAAGAGATCTACTAAAATCATAAATAAATGACCTTCCTTTATTCGAGAAAAACGATTTTAAGCGACAATGGTTTACGAAATATTTATAATTGTCAAAACGTAACACCCAGTAACAGTAACATCAGATATACATAAGAGTGAAATCAATACTACCTTGACAATATTGTTTTGAGTATTATAAAAGACACGAGTTTTAGAAGTTATGTATCAGTTTATACTTTTGTTGTATAACAGTGACAAGTCAACAATACAAGACAACATGTTCGTAAAGGTACAGTTAAAGATTTACACAAAAAAAATATAAGACTGTTTTCATGACATGAATCACAAGTCTACAGATATCTTAAGATTATTTTATTCAGTCTCTGCCAAATTGTTTCCAGGTGGTTTGTATGCTATCCATAGCCGTCGCGATGGTCTCCGCCCACGGCCACTCGTCGCAGTACATCCACAAACACGACGGACATCACCAGATAGTACACCACGGACATGGTCATCATGACTACTACGTTAGTACATACTATCTATAATTTTGCAAAATCTAAACAACTTACATTTTGAAAATATGGATAGTATTATAAACTCGATAAATGTTGATGGGTTGCTGCTACTAGGAGATTATAACATTCCTGTGGCCCAATGGACAAAAATTGATCCCAGTCATGAATCCTTAAGTTGCCTGGGTACGTCTTCTACATGTCAAAGGTTAAGAGACTTCCAGACTGTTCACGATTTGAAACAATATAATCACCTTACTAATTCCAATGGACGTATACTAGACCTGTTGCTCTCTAATAATGATTGTGGTGTTTACAAACCCAGCCAGGACCTACTTCAACCTGATAATTATCATCCTCCATTTTTTACCTTACTACCATTTTCATTTAACATCAGCACATTGCCTACAAAACATACGAAAAGATACAACTTTCGTAAGGCCGACTATCAACTTATTAACCAAGATTTTAATGAAATAGACTGGGACTCGGTCTTTGATAGCCATTCAGCTGAAGCTAGTGTGGATGTTTTCTACAACTACGTATATGGCATTATAAAAGCTCGTGTTCCTCTATCAAAGCAAAAAAACACTAACTTCCCCGTATGGTTCTCTAAATCTCTCATTCGGTTATTCAACTATAAAAAGAAAGCCTGGTGTAAGTGGAAAAACTACCAAAACTTATCCGACTATGAAGTATTTTCTTTATATAGAGCTCGTTTTAAAGTCGAATGCAACGAATGCTATCTAACTTACATGAAAAGTGTTGAGGATAGTATTCCGCTTAATTCTAAACACTTTTGGACGTATATAGCTAATCGCCGTGGCAAGTCGGGTGTCCCTAGTCGTATGTTTTATAAAAGTGAAATATCTAGTGACCCTTATAAAATATGTAACCTTTTTTCCGATTTCTTTCAATCAGTTTATGAACCGACTAGTCTAACTCCCGGCTGGTGCCCGACTCCTGATCAATCTAACGATTGCCACACCTCCCTACATAGCTTACATTTCAGCGACTCTTTAGTTCGCAAGCAATTACAGCTATTAGACATCACTAAAGGCCCCGGTCCTGATGGGATACCTCCATGCTTTCTAAAATTCACTTCTGATACCATTTCTAAACCTGTAACGGTTATTTTTAACAAATGCATTCAGGATGGTATATTTCCATCCATCTGGAAAAAGGCAAATTTGGTTCCTGTCTACAAAAGCGGCTCTAGGCAAAATGTCGAAAACTATAGACCTATTTCTCTACTTTGTACGTTGGCTAAACTCTTCGAAAGACTTGTCCATCTCAAAATTTATCCATTTATTCACCAGCAATTGATTCCTCAGCAACACGGTTTTGTTAAAAATAAATCTACTATTACTAACTTAATGATATTTACAAATCACCTATTTAAAAACATGGATGTAAGAGCTCAAACAGACGCCGTATACACAGACTTTAAAAAGGCTTTCGATAGAGTTGACCATGAAATACTATTAAACAAAATTGCATTCAATGGCATTAGAGGCAACTTGTTGCGCTGGTTCCAGTCTTATATTAGTAACCGCAATCAAATTGTTGTTAGTAACGGGTATCAGTCTAACACCTTTCTTGCTACCTCCGGGGTCCCCCAGGGATCAATTCTTGGCCCCTTATTGTTCTTACTCTACATAAACGATATCGGAAATTGTTTTCTAAATAGTGATTTCTTGTTGTATGCGGACGACCTCAAAATCTATAAGAAAATTTTAACAATTGATGATTGTCATCTCTTACAAGATGACCTGAATAGGTTATCTGACTATTGTAAATTGAATAAACTACAACTAAGTGTAGCTAAGTGTAGGTACATGAATTTCACTAAGAATAAAAACATCGTTAGTTTTAATTATTCTCTATGTAACGAACTACTTCTTGGTGAGACTCAGATCAGTGACCTGGGTATCTTATTGGACTGTAAACTACACCTTAATCTGCACATTGATAAGATTATTGCCAAGGCATTTCAAATGTATCATTTTGTAATGAGATCATCGATTGATTTCAAGCGACCAGCCACTTTTCTGCATTTGTTTAATTCTTTAGTCCGACCACAAATAGAGTATGCCTGTATGATATGGGACCCATATTATGATAAATATAATCTAGCCTTGGAAAAAGTACAGCGCAAGTTTCTAAGATCAATGCTGTTTAGATGCCATAAGGAGCGTAACTCATACATCGAGTCCTTGGTTAAGTTTAATCTTCTTACGTTGGAATCAAGGCGGCTCTTGCTTCAAACTATGATGCTGCATGATCTGTTGCACAACAAAATTGATTGCTCCGAACTAATTAATAATGTATGTTATGTTGTACCTAGAACTGTTATACGGCGAGAGGCGCGCGTCTACCCGTTGTTTGCTACTACACTTTGTCGTACAAATGCGGGTGAACGGGCGCCACTGCACAGGATTGTCAAAACCTATAATGAACATTTTGTTGATATTGACATATTTGCTTCAAACCGTCAAAAATTTAAAAAACTCTTAGTTAATAGTCTGCAATTGTAAGTAGTACACTTTGTGTTGCCTCTTCTATATTATTGTTCTTTCTTTTTCATTTATAAGGCATGTACCATTAGTCATAAAATGAGTTAAGTTTTGAACATTCGCTTTTTCTCTCTTTCTGTCGTTGTTTATTAGTATATAATGTTTTTTTTGTCTTCTTAGGTATTTATGTTTTATTTAAATTATTGTGTCTACACTGTATCTTCATTTAAAGTAATATGTGGAAACGTCGTGGATTGTACACTAACCTATTTTGAATATTCTGTATTATTTACTGTAACATATATTGTACAATTGTTTGTTTTCCCCAAATAAATAAATAAAATAAATAAATAAAATCTCTTTAAGATTGTTATGTTACTTATCAAAAGTAATATTTGTTTGCAGACTCACCCTAAGTACGAGTTCGAGTACAAGGTGGAGGACTCTCACACGGGCGACCACAAGTCGCAGCACGAGCAC
This sequence comes from Diarsia mendica, assembly GCA_949316265.1. Taxonomy (NCBI): domain Eukaryota; kingdom Metazoa; phylum Arthropoda; class Insecta; order Lepidoptera; family Noctuidae; genus Diarsia; species Diarsia mendica. Next base: position 9,315,830 of record OX438891.1, read on the forward strand.
CGCGACGGTGACGTCGTCAAGGGACACTACTCGCTGCACCAACCTGACAGCTCCGTCAGGGATGTGCACTACCACGCAGACCATCACAGCGGGTGAGAGTAGCAACTGATTCAGCTGGTTGTATTCAGTCGTAAATTACTGTTGATTCTTCAGTTGTTTTTATTTTTTTTTTCTCCCCAGCTTCCACGCGGACGTGAAGCACAGCACACATCACATCGTGCCTCATCATCATCATCATTACTGAAATCTTTTGTCAATGTTAATTAGTGAATTTAAACTCTGTTGTTTTATCTTTAGTTATGTTATAATGTGACACTCACTATTATAAAAAATAAAGACATATTCAATTGTTTTATTTGTCTTATTTATTTTCTTTATTAAACATTCTTATTCAGGTGCCAGGGTACTTCCTGGCACATTAATAAAAATAAGCTACAGCTTGTCTGAAAATATTGTACATGATGTACATGTAAAGTATTGAAATGGAACCTCACTTCATTAAAAAATAACTTTTTCTACACGGACATACTTAATTATGCTGACGTCATCGATGAAAAACCTACGCAGATTTTTGACTATAACAAACAACATTTCACTTTTAACCGTACTGTCACATAATTATCTCTCTAGGATTTTTTCCTAATTTTTGGAGGCCTAAAATAACGATTTCAAAATTCAATACCAAATATTATTTAGATCTCGATGATAATAATTATATCCTAATGCAAAACAGAAGACAGATGCTATTACCGAATTTTTCAGCTCTTTCAAATTGTGAGAATTATTCTAAATTAAATCGAAACATTTATACGCATAATACGGGTTGATAGGTAAGTAGGTGTGGTTTTTGGAGGTCAGTCTTTCCGTGTTAAATTATGTTATGCAGCTACTTTCGGTTCGACTGAAAGCAGCAACATAATTGGGAAAAGGCTAAACAGATGCGGTAGTAATTATGTGTAATATTACATTAAAGGTCTGACTGGCCTGTTGGTCTAGTGGTTAGTGACCCTAACTGCTATGCCGGAGGTCGTGGGTTCGATTCCCACCCAGGACAAATGTTTGTGTGATGAGCACGATCATTTGTTCTGTGTCTGGGTGTAATTTATCTATAATATGTATGTATTTAGAAATATATAAGTATGTATATCAGTTGTCTAGTACCCATAACACAAGCTCTGCTTAGCTTGGGACTAGATGGCGTTGTGTGATAGTTGTGGAAAATTATATTATTATATTATTATTATTATAAAGGATCCTATGAGAGAGAGGTATGGAAGAGGAAGACAAGCTGCACCGACCCCAAATAAATTGGGATAAGGTCACTATAATGATGATTACGCTAAAGGTTTTACTTTCTCTGGATATTTCAAGATTTTAGAAAGTAAAACCTTTGTTTGTAACATTCAAAGATTTAATAAATCGCATCGCAAACTTAAATCATATTGTTGGTGAAAGAACAAGTTCGGTTTAATTTAATTTACGTAGTAACAAGAAACCGGATTATACACCGCTGGTGTATATACTTTTGTGTATAAAAAGACATACTCGGTTCCTTCAAAATCACTTACAACTGCGGTTTTGAAGGAAACACAATTACAAACTTAAATCATGTCCTTTAAGATATTCAAAATATTATAAAAATAAGAGTTGCCAGCTAATTCAATTCAAATACGTGTTGAAACAAGACAATATTCACTATTTTGATAGATTTAGTGCAATGACAATAGATTTAGTGCAGAAACATCTTGAGTGAAATAAATCTCAGCTACATGAATAATTGTGTCATACAGGTTGCTCTAGTCGCCTCCCTCCTCGCTGTGGTGGCTGCGCAGTCACAAGACGGTCATGGTTACGACCATCACCACGGTCACGCCTCCTCATCACAGAGCATCAAGCAGCACCACGGACACGCCACTGAGAAACACGTCGAGTACTATGTAAGACGATGTTCCAAACGTAAATTGATTCTACCAATCTCTTTTTGGAAAGGTAATAACTAACCGTCACTTTTTTTACAGTCTCACCCTAAGTACGAGTTCGCGTACAAAGTGGAGGACCCTCACACCGGCGACAAGAAATCTCAGCACGAATCCCGAGACGGTGATGTCGTGAAGGGCGTGTACAGCTTGCATGAGGCTGATGGAACCGTCAGGATCGTTGAGTACCACGCTGACAAGAAAACTGGGTAAGCATGAAGCAGCAAAAATGTTGCTAAAAAGCTTCATATTTTATCATCTTCATAATGGCCATAAGAGAGAAGGCAATTGTTTAAGTAAAGTTGCTTGTTTATTTCACCATGTTTTCTCTATTTTATAGATTCAACGCCAACGTGAGACGTGAGGGTCACGCCAAGCACATTGTTCCTGAACACCAGCATCATCATTGATCCTGTGTTATAATTATAAGTTGTTAATGAAGACTTGTTAAAGCTGTTGTAAATATAGTTTTGTTATTTTAATGATATACATAATATGAAAAGTTCGTACTTATTATCTTCCAACTCGACTATACTCTGCATGACTCTTAAGATACCTTAATCAGGCTATATACAGACAGCCTACATCTTTGGTCTAGAGGTCGCAAGTGCAACTACTGAGCATGAGAACTGTTAGTAAGTTCTTTATCATCATTAGCAGTATTCGTTCCTATTTCCTCTGCCATAGAAGCAAAAGATTGGCAATTGCTGAGATGAGCTATTACCCAACTATTTCATCTTGTTCTTATATTTGCTAAATCGAATAAATAAAACGAAAGATATTGATGCGTGAGAGTGGTCAACGACCAAGCTTTGTGAAACGAAATTCAAGAGCCCCATTCCCTGAAGAACCCATTAATTATATTAATCAATGTTGTCTTCATGTGAATTAAGTTTATTCAGAAATTAAACAAATTGCTACATCAACTCATCGAATTCTCGACCTTTTATTAGCATGGTATTGCCAATATCAAACAAAGTAACCGTAAAAATGGCAACCTCTTAAACGACTCAATTAGAATGGTTTGTGTTCTGAATTCACCCATAATTTTTTTGAGAAATGCGACTACAGTTTTTACAACAAAAAGTGAAGTTGATAAGAACCAGCTTCTATTAACAGCCAGACTAAAGGTGTAACAGTTTTGCTTGTTACAGTATTGTTAAGCAACAAAGAGTTTCTGTCCAAACTGGTGATTTTAGTGTAACTATAAAAAAATACAGAATGTTTTATCTTATCTCGTTTTTATATATCAATGCTTATCTCACTGAAGTTTGAGTTTCTCGATATGTTTTTTCTTGAACTTGGAATCGTTCCTGACTGATTGGCCCAAAAACACCGAGAGAGTAGGAGACGAATTGCGGAGGCTTTGGCCCAGCAATGGGAAATAATAGGCTAATCTAACAATCGTCATTAATTTTAACTTCTGCTCAGTTTCAGTTTCATAACAAATCATAGTCATCAATTAGTGCTGTATCATTCTTATATTCTAGCAAGGATACAAGTATGCCATATATGTTAGTTTAAACGAGGGACATATTGAAACCCGCAATAGGGCATGCTTACACATGATACTAATAAAAATGTAAACAAGAAAAAAACACTGATAAATAACAAACAGAACCATACCAAATATTTCGGAAAAGTCTCGACACCCTTGCGTTTTTCACACAAAATGATCAATGACTTTTAGGTATAATCCATTTTCCCTTCATATTTTGAAACTGGCGTAGGACAATGGCGAAAAAGAAACGTCTAATAAATCGAGATCTGGAGTACGTCACAAATTAAGGTTTTAGTTTTTTTTACATATTTAGGACGAGAATTGCATACCTACTGAATACCCTCCTTCAATATGTCGCTCGTTTGGGTCATTGTCATAACCCTAAAAAAATCTGTTCATAAGTCATAAAATTAAGACACGTAATAATTGGTTTTAATTTTACACCATAATAATAAAGTAAAAAACGTACTGCATCGTACTGTGACAGATTTAATATTTTTTTAAATATATTTTTTCCTTTTTATCATCACAATGTAACTGAAAGTCCACTTCGGTGGACTGTTCGGATTCTACCATTTTAATAGAATGTAGCTTTAAAAATATATGTGTTTTATTATTGTACAAAAATGATTTATTTTCCCAATCTACGTATGTTTTCCATTTAACATAAAAAGTATTAAAAAAATAGATAGAAATTAAACACACTTTTTGCATCATTGAATCTTGTCACAACATTTTTTGTCTTTCCGGTGAACATTAATTTCGATTCTGACTAAAATTAAGGAAATGTCAAATGAATGGAACGGAACGTAAAATTGAACGCATCCAATTGGTGTATCGGGTGTATCACAAAAACAACGATTTTAAGATTTAATGTGGCGGACCTGAAATACCATCATCCCCTGTAAGTTGAGGTGCGATGGGGTTGAAATGTCTAAAAATCAATAACGCTCTATACCTGTCAGCGGCCATTTTGCCGTGACTCATACGCAGAAAACGTTGTTGTAGTGTTAAGAAAAATATTTGGTTGTGTCAAAGTTGATTTGTCTTTTCGGTTACTGCTGTATTTTTGTAAGTAAATCACTATAAATTCATAAAACATTCTTATTAGCTAGTTAAACAATTGAACTTTATAAATATAGCTTGGCTTTAGACATAACCTTTAAACGGCGGGTGGTGCGAATGATTTTGCGAAAAAAGTTCATTCGGTGGACATCTTTTCGGTGGACCTTTTGTCCACCGAAACGACAGAATGTCCACAGAGTGGAATGTTTTATTGAATACATTTGTTATTTTGTTATTGTAACTTGTAGGTAAAACTGCTTCTGGTTACTGGTGTTTTTATCAGTAAATTATTAATGACCTATTTTTGTTTCATTTTCGCTTGATTTTTATTCTTTACGTAAAACTTTTTACTAACAACATCTCCTTCTACAGTTTACTCTCTTTCAACTCAGTACAGAAACAAGACGATGTTTCACCTAATTGCTGCTTACTTGAGCGAGGAGACTAACGTAGATGATATAATTTGGCATTACAGTGAGAGTAGACACGGCAAAGGAGCCCCTGATGGCGTGGGTGGTTGTCTTAAGCGTACGGCTGATAAGCATGTCGCTCAAGGAAACGATGTCCATAATTTGGATGCCTTCATGGAGTGTGTTCTTCAAAACTGTAAAGGTATTGAAGTCATTAGAGTTGATGAGACGCATGTGGAGTCTATTGAGAGTAAAATAAAAAACAGCAATATTACGCCGTTTCGTGGAAGCATGAAAGTCCATCAGGTTACTTGGAGTCGCCGTAAACCAATAGTTCTTCAGTTTCGCAGGTTGAGTTGTATGAAATGTAGTCCAGAAAATACTTGTATACATTACGGTTTAGGTTGCAAAATACTTGACATAGCACCATGTCCCAGACCACTCCAAAATAATGTCCCAACTCTATCAAGTCCAGTCCTGACGACTCCTCTGCAAAGTCCTACCCGGAATGACACACCAACTCCCACCGAGAGGATGAATTCACTGACTCTAATCTTGACTCCTATGCACAGTCCAGTGGCAAGCCGATGGTCAAGTCCAATTGCGAGTGGCTCGATGCAGCAACCATTGAAAGTGGGCGAGAGTAGTCCATCACTGCTGATTGGAGGTAATGTCCAAAAACGAATTAAATTTTCGGATGTATATTCTAACAGCTCAGATACGTCAACGTCAAAACCAGAAGAGCCACCAAACCCCACTTTCATGAGCCAGCGACCCAGCTTTCAATTCTGGTCTTCTGACGACGAAGAAATATTTTGACCACCGAAATGAATTGTCTTTTCGGTAGACAGACACAAAACATTTTTTATTTATTTTTTTAATACTTTTAGATGACTGATTGTTTGTGATTATGTGTGTGTGGTAGCATTAACATTGTTTTTGTTCAAGATCTTAATCGCATTTTGTTTTATTTTTGTCATTAATTAAAATTTTCCATTCGATGGACATTTAGTCTTTTCGGTGGAACCGAAATATCGTTATTTCCTTATAAATCGCCTATTTCGAATTATTGATCTCAGACTGATACTCATTTTTGTTGTAAACTAAATTAAGAGTCATAATATAGGTACCTTTGATTTTTATAAATCACGTGTTTTATTTTTTCGCGAAAAAAATCCCTAGGTTTGACAATGACCCGTTTAACCTAATACCCTGTATATATACCTATTCCTCCTGCTAGACCTGTGATCCACGAATGATCTAACACCACGCAAACAAATGTCTAAATTATGTCTTTAATGGCCTTTATGAAACTATTGTAATCAAAGCGTAACACTCTTACCTCTATGCGATTAAATTGAGAGAAATCAATCCTACCTTGAATGTATTATTTTTAAGTCATATAAAAGACGTGAGGCTTAGAAGTTATGTATCAGTTCACTCTTGGGCTTAGTTTCAACAATAATAACAACAAAATGTTCGTCAAGGTATGTGATGATAATGTAGATATAACTACTAGAGAAAGCAATTAAAGCCTTTAAATGTGTCTACGTATACCTAGACTATTGCGCTAAATAATTAATTACCTTCTAATTTCTCATAAATATTTTTATTATTTTTCTTACATTTTCAGCTGTTCTGCATGCTGGCTGTAACCGTCGCGATGGTCTCCGCTCACGGCCACTCGTCCCAGTACATCCACAAACACGACGGACATCACCAGATAGTACACCACGGACATGGTCATCATGACTACTACGTTAGTACATACTATCTATAATTTTGCAATATCTCTTTAAGATTGCAATGTTACATATCAAAAGTACCTAATATTTGTTTGCAGACTCACCCTAAGTACGAATTCGAGTACAAGGTGGAGGACTCTCACACGGGCGACCACAAGTCGCAGCACGAGCACCGCGACGGTGACGTCGTCAAGGGACACTACTCGCTGCACCAACCTGACGGATCCGTCAGGGATGTGCACTACCACGTAGACCATCACAGCGGGTAAGTGTAGTCTGACAGTTATTTCGTTGGTAGCATGATTGTATAAGTTGGTTCATTTTATTCATATTGCCGGTCACCCACGATTCGAACCCATGCAATGCATTTCAACAATATAATTTTTGTTTCGTTTTTCTCCCCAGCTTCCACGCGGACGTGAAGCACAGCACACACCACATCGTGCCTCATCATCATCATTATTACTGAATATTGTCTGTTAAAAGAACTGATTATGTTATATTGATGTTTTTGTCTACATTATTTACTATAGTGTTTAAGAATAAATCAAAATTGAAAAGAAACCCACTTTTTAATTTTTTATTTTCCCTTCAGACTTTAGATAAGACCATAGTTTTAAAATGAATGAACTATCTTCATCTCTAACAACTTATGTAAGGTGAGGTACTCATCATTAGGCTTATCAGTGATGAAGACTCAGCTTTCTTGGCTCAATTATTGCAATTGATAGTTAAGTACCTACTAGATTTGACTTCGGTAGATTCTCAAGCTTGTTTTTCATCAAAGTTTGTCTGAACTTCATTATACTTACAATTGCTTTCACCAAATATTCGGAGAAATGTAAACTATTGACTTAAATGCTTTCAAGGTTTGCTATAAATTATTATCGCTCTGTCAGCCAATCATGTTATTGGTGAAATAACAAGTTCGGTTTGTTTTAATTTACGTGTTTGCGAGAAACTGGATCACACTCTGTACATTCGTGAATTTCATATAAAAGGACAGACCTTCCATACTTACCTTATCAGTCACAGTTGTGTTTCCAAAGGAACTACAATTACCAACATTATCATGTTCTTTAAGGTGACTAAATTACTGGCTTACAAAGAAGTGTGTAAAAAATGAATTAGTGAACAACTATCAAAGTTCAAATACGTAAAGTGTGTGGATACCAATAAAATTTAAAGTGCTTATAACCAATTATTCTTCACAGGTTGCTCTAGTCGCCACCCTTCTGGCTGTGGTCGCCGCGCGGCCGCAAGACGGTCATGATTACCATCACGGTCACGGTCATGCTATCTCATCACAGAGCATCGTACTGCACCAAACTCACGAGACCGAACACAAGCCCGCACACCACGAGGAGCACCACGAACAGAAACATGAAGAGCACCACAACGAACACGAGGAGTATCATCACGAGGAACACCACGGTCACGCGTCCTCAGCTCAGACCATCAAGCAGCACCACGGACACGCCACGGAGAAACACGTCGAGTACTATGTATGAAAACTTTACACTAAAAATGACAATTTGTTTTTACTTATATTCTGTAACATAGCTAACCCCGAATCTCTCCCTTGGATTGATACAGGCTCATCCCAAGTACGAGTTCGCATACAAAGTAGTGGACCCTCACACTGGTGATAAGAAGTCTCAGCACGAAGCTCGTGATGGTCACGTCGTGAAGGGCGTGTACAGCCTGCACCAGCCTGATGGCAGGATCAGGATCGTTGAGTACCACGCTGACAAGAAAACCGGGTGAGTTTCAAAATACACCATTAAGAAGTAATGTGTTACGTATGAATGGTTCAGCGGCCAGTCCACTTCAATTTGTTGATAATGGCACAGCAATTTGATAATGTATTTGTCATTTACAGATTCAACGCCAACGTAAAGTACGAGGGTCACGCCGTCCACGCTGTTCCTGAACACCAGCACCACCACTGATTCTGTGATACTCTCTTTGACATACGATTTAGTTAAGGACTGTTATTTAATGTTAGTTGTTACTATTACTGTGTTGTATTAAATAACTTTACCGAAAGAACGTTCCTTGGTTTTTTTTTGCACACTTTCCCGAGTTCATATAACCCCATCTATTTAAGTCACGAGTAAATAGGCTTCTTCTGGGTAAACTCGTTCCATCGTCGACCTCATTTCTGCCCTTAGGGCAAGATTGAAGTCAAGAGTAAGCCCATAAAAAAAAAACACGTACTATTTTTGATCCTATTATGATTTGCCAGACCGAATATGACCAGAATACTAATCTATATCACCTCGATAGATTTAGGCTCATTATTGATATAAAACTGTTGTAAAATTATTCCCCCTATGTTTATGTGACAATTATTAATGTGTTGTGTATGTAAAATTATGTGACTGTAATGAATAATCTAATTGTTAAATTCTAATTATTCTGACATTATGAACTTTTTGTAATTTGAATTTTCATAGAAACTGATTTCAAATATCAATTTAATTTGTACGCTTTCAACGCAAAACATAGACGGAACTTCAATATTTATTTGTAACACCACTTTAGAACCTATGTTTACGGATTATTCCCAATAGTCCCCTCTAGCCCTGTCCTCCGGGGTGACAGCTGGGAATTGTCTTCCCAGTTGTCACCGGGGTGACAATTTGTGCCGACTGTTCCCTTTGAAATCGGACTAGAGGGGACAATTGGGAAGTCTTTTTCTCAGTTGTCACCGGGGGGGTGACATTTGCTACGATTCCAAAAAAAAATTAACTAAATAAAGTAAGTAAATAAAAATTTCAAAAAAGTTAATTCGATTCAAATAAAAAAAAATCAACGTTATGTTTCCTTAATAAATACAATCACAGATTTAACACCAATATTTTTTTTAATTTTATATAATTTTTACATATTGCGGAATTTATTTTGTACGGCAACGCGAGGTGAGATTTTTTTTTCAAAATTTAGGTAAAAACATATTTGTTACTGATTATGAAAAACCAGCTATGAGCGCCATCGCTAAAAATTTTCCAACTGTAATAGTGAGCGGATGTTACTATCATTTTAACAAGGCTATTTGGCGTAAAGGGCGCGAGCTCGAAATCACGAAATCGAGCAATCCAGCAAAAATCCGGGAAGAGGTACTTAGAACGGTTGGTCATATATCACACGGAAGCAAACAGAAGACGAGAACATGATAAAGTTTCGAGCCTATATGACAAAGCAATGGTTATAAGAAGATTTTATACAAACTAGGAATGTATTCGGAAGTCAGCATCGCACCACTAACTGTTTGGAGGGCTGGCACAACAAATTGAATCAGGAAGTAGGGAAAAAGAAGCCCAATGTCGTATATTTTCTTAATATTATACAAAAGGATGCATCATTGGTCACAGTCCGACACACGATAAAAAAAACAATTTTATTTTTAACTAGCTGATGCCCGCGGCTTCACCCGCGTGGATGTCGTTCAAATTATATACTAAAACCTTCCTCTTGAATCACTCTATCTATTAAAAAAAACCGCATCAAAATCCGTTGTGTAGTTTTAAAGATTTAAGCATACAGACAAACAAACAAACAAACAGACGCGACTTTGTTTTATACTATGTATGTAAGGAAGAAAGGCAGAAGAAATATGTACTCAAGGACGAATTCATCCAAAAAATGCAGATGGAATTTCTGCATGGCAATATGTCTGTTGGGCATGTTTTGGAAATACTTAGACATTAAGTTTATGTCTATGGTATAGTACATAATTAATTAATTAGTAAAAAACATCATTGTTCGGTTAAAGTTACACGTGCTAATTTAGTAGCATGTTTGTTTGTAAGCTTGGTCATTGATTTTGTGCCTTGCGCCGCAAGTAGCATGACACAAAATAGAAAGTCCGTCGATCTCATTCCACCATCTCTCTCTAAGCACTCTTGAAATAAGCAAGTACAAATGAGTTCGACGGACGTTCTATTTTGTGTCATGACATCTGCGGCGCAAAGCACAAAATCAATGAGCAAGATTTCAAATAAGCATGCATTTAAGCACGTGACTGCACGTGTAACTTTACCCTTAGTGATTATCTATGATTATACGATTAGTATTAATTAAAGTTAATATATAATTATAATAACCTGTGATTGTACCTAATAAAGGAAACATAATGTTGTTTTTTTTATTTGATTCTATATAACTTTTTTTTTTTTAATTTATTTAGGTGTACATAACTAATAGTTAATATTTTTTTGGAATCGTAGCAAATGTCACCCCCCCGGTGACAACTGAGAAAAAGACTTCCCATTTGTCCCCTCTAGTCAGTTTTCAAAGGGAACAGTCGGCACAAATTGTCACCCCGGTGACAACTGGGAAGACAATTCCCAGCTGTCACCCCGGAGGACAGGGCTAGAGGGGACTATTGGGAATAATCCATGTTTACAAATAAAGATTTCATTTTCATCATTCTTCATTTTTCCCATGCCGACGATTAACGAAAACTCGTTAGTGATTTTGGGACTAGCATTGTCAGCCCTGTTACATTAATTTTGAACAATTTATAAAAAAAAAATAAAAAAAGCCTTTTATTTCCAGCATACAACAAGAGCAGTAGGTAACTTAAATTCTAGTTTTATTTATAATATTTTGTGTTAGTAAATTAGGTTTAGTTCTTAAATTTAATTGTTAGTCTTAGTTTTTGTATAAAAGTATTTTTAGTTGTCTGCAGGAACACCTCTGCAGGTAAAGGCCTCCTCCAAAGATAGCCAGTCCTCTCTAGATTGGGCTACTTGAATCCAGTTGGGGCCGGCTGTTTTTTTAATTTCATCTTCCCAGCTAGCTACAGGTCTGCCTCTCTTTCTTTTGCCTTGTGGGCCTGCCCATGCGGTCATTCTTTTTGTCCATCTCAGATCTCTTAGGCGCGCCACATGCCCGGCCCATTTCCATTTCAGTGCTTGAGCATGTATCAATCCATCTTTTGCCTTGGTCATGTATCTAATTTTTGTGTGTCTTATTTTTTGCATCTTTTTAATATTCATCATGCTGCGCTCTATTCCCCTCTGGCATGTTGTTAGTATTTCCTTTGTTCTTTTGTTGAACCTCCATGTTTGACACGCATATGTTAGGCACGGTATAAGGCATGAGTTGAGTACCTTAGTTTTGGTTTTTGTAGGCATGCTGCTTTTGAAAATTTCCTTCAGTGCCCAGTACTTGTTCCACGTTAACTGTTTTCTACGCTCCACTTCTTGTTCGTTATTTTTTTGATCAAAGCTAATTTGTTTGCCTAGGTATATGTAGCTGTCAGTGTACTTGAGAGCTTCGTTATCAACATATATTGTCCTCTCGATGCTGTTAGTCATCAACATTGTTTTGGATAGGTTCATTTCTAAGCCTACTAGTTGACTGGCGACATTGAGTGACTCTATCATGTGCTGTAATTCCGGTCCTGTTTCTGCTAAGAGGACCAAGTCGTCTGCAAATCTCAGGTGGCTTAGGTATGTTTTATTGATCATTATGCCCCTCTCTTTCCAATCGAGTTGAACAATTTAATCTATGCTAATATTATAAAGCTGAAGAGTTTGTTTATTTGTTTGTTTGAACGCGATAAACTCAGGAACTACTGGTTGGAATTGAATTTTTTTTTTGTGTTGGGTAGTCCATTTATCGAGGAAGGCTTTAGGCTATATAACATCACGTTACTACCAAAACAAATATCATGTATGAAGTAATTGTTCCTCTTTAAAAATTCAAAAAAAAGTCCGCAACAGCATAATTATTATTGTCTATCTTTGAAGATTGACTCACTGCAACCATTTTTTACTATTAAAATGTTAGGTTAAAAATAATTACTTTTTGTGAAGCTTATTTAACCCTTATGGTATTAATCTATAACTAAATAAATGAGTTTGTTAGAACGGAAATGTTCAATTTTCAGTGTTATTAAACGACCTTGCACGTCAATCGATCACTTCTGAAACATGTTTATGCTGAAAGAAAAACATAACTTTTCCTGTTTATCGTTTTCATTCTAAAGTCTCGAAGCCTAAAGTGGAAAAAACCCTAAATTAGACAGCACTTTCAGATTGACAATAACAGCTCCTAATACAATACAGGACGAAATCCTAATAATATATTTGAAATAAAAAGGCAAAGCTGCGGTCTTTAAGTGCTGCAAGCTAGTATTATCTAAGTCAAGCTCGTGCTTGACAAGAGAGAAGAGAGTTGCATCATTTATGAGAAGAATTAATTATGAATTACATAATATTTTGAATACGCATACGATATCAACCATTGTTTTGTTTCAGACGAATATCATCACCAAACCATCTTTTACCGCAAAATTATTTATTACTATAAATAAATACCTATTGGGTTAGAATGATAGAACTAAATGACCTAATAGCATGCAAGCGATACCTAAAATAGTTTTGTCTTTAATAGTTTTTACGAAACAATAGCTGTTGAAACGTTAACTCTTACCTTATGTGACTTAATAGAGAGAAATCAATACTACCTTGAATGTACTAATTTTCAATCATATAAAACACGGGAAGTTTAGAAGTTATGTATCAGTTCACTTTTGAACATAGTCTCAACAATACCTAACAACAATATGTTCTTTAAGGTAACCTATCTTGAAATGTGTCTAACGCATGTATCTTGCGCTAAATTCAATACACTTCAATTTCTCATAATTCACTTTTTACTCAATTTTCTAGCTCTTCTGTGTGCTAGCTGTAGCCGTCGCGATGGTCTCCGCTCACGGCCACTCGTCGCAGTACATCCACAAACACGACGGACATCACCAGATAGTACACCACGGACATGGTCATCATGACTACTACGTTAGTACATACTATCTATAATTTTGCAATATCTCTTTAAGATTGCCATGTTACTTATCAAAAGTAATATTTGTTTGCAGACTCACCCTAAGTACGAGTTCGAGTACAAGGTGGAGGACTCTCACACGGGCGACCACAAGTCGCAGCACGAGCACCGCGACGGTGACGTCGTCAAGGGACACTACTCGCTGCACCAACCTGACGGCTCCGTCAGGGATGTGCACTACCACGCAGATCATCACAGCGGGTATGTATGGTCTTGTAGCTATTTCTTTAGTAGCAAAAGTTATGAGCTGGTTCATGCTACTGCCCATGGCTTATACCTACTTCTTGCCCAGTTGAACTGTAACCGCTGACTGGTGAGGCACCGGATGTAAGTACTTATAGTACACCCACATTTCGCTAGATATTTTTAAGTAGGTACCCATGTGATAGGGGTGAGCCAATTGTCATCAAACTGACATAGATCCAGGCTTCAGGCTGCTACTGTGAAATTTCCGAAAGAAATCCAATAAAAATTTACCTGACCCGAGAACCGAACCCAGGACGTCATGCTTGAGTAGTCTCTCGCTTTCTACCACTTCACCAATGAGGCAGCATTTCTATATCGTTTTGCTTTAAAATAATGCATTTCAATTTTGTAACGTTTGTTTTATGTTTCTTTTCAGCTTCCACGCGGACGTGAAGCACAGCACACACCACATCGTGCCTCATCATCACCATCATCACCATTACTGAAGCGTCTTTAAATTGTCTGTTAAAAGAACTGATTCTGTTATATTGATGTTAGTGTCTATACATTTACTACTACGTGTATAAGAATAAATCAAAATTTAAAAGAAAATCACTTTTTCAGTTTTTATTTTCTCTTCCGACTTAGGATAAGAGCTCAGTTTTAAAATAAATGAGCTATCGTCAACTTAGGTAAGGTAAGGTTATCATCATTTGGCTTATTAACTAAAGTCCGCGATGAAGACTCAGCTTTCTGGGTTGAATGATTTCCTTTGATAGTTAAGTACCTACCTACTACGCTTGATTTGACTTCGGTAGATTCTCAAGCTTATTTATCATCAACGTTTGTCTGAACCTCATAATAAAATTGCTTTCAAACATTCGGAGAAAGTTAAACTTTTGATTTAAAAATCTTTCAAGGTTTCCTATAAATAATTGTCGCTCTGTCAGCAAGTCATGTTATTGGCGAAAGAACAAGTTCGGTTTGTTTTAATTTACGCGTTTACGAAAAATTGTATCACACTCTGTTCGTTCGTGTATTTCATATAAAAGGACAGACCTTCCATACCTACCATATCAGTCACAATTGTGTTTCCGAAAGAACTGTATTAACCAACATTATCATGTTCTTTAAGGTATTGAATTACTACTAAATTACTGGCTTACACAGAAGTGCGTAAAAAAGTGAATTAGTGAACACTATGAAAATTCAAATAAGTGAAGTGTCCAACAAAATTTACTTACAGTGCTTAAAATTTAACCAAATATTCTTCACAGGTTGCTCTAGTCGCCACCCTTCTGGCTGTGGTCGCCGCGCGGCCGCAAGACGGTCATGATTACCACCACGGTCACGGTCATGCTATCTCATCACAGAGCATCGTACTGCACCAAACTCACGAGACCGAACACAAGCCCGTACACCACGAGGAGCACCACGAACAGAAACATGAAGAGCACCACAATGAACACGAGGAGCATCATCACGAGGAACACCACGGTCACGCGTCCTCAGCACAGACCATCAAGCAGCACCACGGACACGCCACTGAGAAACACGTCGAGTACTATGTATGAAAACTTTACACTAAGAATGACAATTTGTTTTTACTTATATTCTGTAACATAGCTAACCCCGAATCTCTCCCTTGGATTGATACAGGCTCATCCCAAGTACGAGTTCGCATACAAAGTAGTGGACCCTCACACTGGTGATAAGAAGTCTCAGCACGAAGCTCGTGATGGTCACGTCGTGAAGGGCGTGTACAGCCTGCACCAGCCTGATGGCAGGATCAGGATCGTCGAGTACCACGCTGACAAGAAAACCGGGTAAGTTAAATTCTTTTATGGTTTCAAAACACGCTATTATGAAGTAATGTGTTACGTATGAATGGTTCAGGCCAATGGTTGGCCAGTCGGCTTCAATTCGGTGATAATGGAACAGCAATATTTATTAATGTATTTGTCTTTCACAGATTCAACGCCAACGTAAAGTACGAGGGTCACGCCGTCCACGCTGTTCCCGAACACCAGCACCACCACTGATTCTGTGACACTCTCTTCGACATACGATTTAGTTAAGGACTGTTATTTAATGTTAGTTGTTACTATTACTGTGTTGTATTAAATAACTTTACCGAAAGAACGTTCCTTGGTTTTTTTTGCACACTTACTATTTTTGATTCTATTATGATTTGCCAGACCGAATAATTGATGACCAGAATACTAATCTATATCACCTCGATAGATTTAGGCTCAATATGGAGCTCGCGTCTAGATAATAACAGACGTTCGAGTCAATCTTTAGATTGAGTTGCGAGTTTCTTCCGTGCCTTGGAAAGTACGCTAAGCTGTTAGTCTTGGCTGTCACTTGTAGAATTTTGACAAACCTTTTACTGTTCTAACGGGCCCTCGTGTAAGAATTCAAATACAAGGCTTAAGAACTAACGTTTCAGATTCAAACTCATTACTTTGAATCCACAATAATCATCATAATAATAGGCACCCTTGTGCACTTTAGCCACATCAAACACAGACACCAGCATCATCGTTGATTCTAGCTGGCGTTGATGACGATTTATTAGTTTTTGTAAATGTAGATTATAAAAATAAGAATTCAAAAAATCAAAGTAGGTACACAGAATTTTCATTATTATTCTTCATTTTTCCCATGCCGACGAATAACAAAGAAAATGTTGGTACTAAAAACTCTTTAGTGATTCCGGGACGAGCATTATCAGCCCTATTACATTAATGTTGAACAATTTAATTCTTTGAAATAATAATAATTGTCGTCCTAACCTTTTTCGGTCACGAAGGCCATTCTTAGCGAAGATTACACATCGGTGATTGAAATTATAGCGCATTAGTATGTGCGCAGACACACGTGCACTATTATTTCCTTTACTCTCATTATCCGATACCACTACTACGAAATTTCTAATGAAAAACCCAATAGCACTGTTTGCCCTAACCCGAGAATTAAACCCGGGGCCCAACGCTCAGTAGTTATCACATCACTTTTTGGTCTTGACAATGCTGTTTTTATAAATTCGGGAGCAGTTCGGGACACTGTGCTTCTGGTCGAGTGTGTATCGTATCATTCGTATCTGAAAATCAGTATTTCATAGCAATAAATTCATATCGCCAGGGTGTAAACCTACCCTTCACACAGCCTGCAAGTTCAAGCAAGCATTATGTTCTTACATGAAGCTAAGTACCCCCGCGCAAAAATTAATGCTGGGAAACGACTTTTTTCTTTGGGGTGGAAAATCACCATTATACGCTAAAACTCAATGTAACACTCTAAAAACATTGTGTTAGTGGACGCATTGAATAGTAAACGGGTCATATAGGCAAATTAATTAAAATTATGACCTGATAAACTAGCATGGCGATGGGAAAGAAAGGTTCTAGGGTGGCGACCACGAACCGGAAGACGCTGCGTTGGCCTCCCACCAGGTGGACCGACAACATCGTGAGAGTCGCGGGTCGGTGGTTGCAAACGGCAGGTTGCCGTTCTTTATGGCGTTCTATGGGGAAAGCCTTTGTCCAGCAGTGGACGTCTTATGCCTGATGATGTGAAACTAGCTAGGTTTATTTTATGGAGAACTCAAACCAATCGTTGATCAGTGTTATTAAACGACCTTGCACGTCAACCGATCACTTCTGAAACATGTTTATGCTGAAAGAAAAACATAACTTTTCCTGTTTATCGTTTTCATCCTAAATTGGAAAAAACCCTAAATTAGACAGCACTTTCAGATTGACAATATAACAACTCCTAATACAATACAGGACGAAATCCTCATAGGTAATATTTTTAATAAAAAGGCAAAGCTGCGGTCTTAAAGTGCTGCAAGCTAGTATTATCTAAGTCAAGCTCATGACAAGAGAGAAGAGAGTTGCATCATATGAGAAGAATTATACCTACTACGCATACGATATCAACCATTGTTTTGCTTTCAGACGAATATCATATAAATAAATACCTATTGGGTTAGAATGATAGAACTAAATGACATAATAGCATGCACAAGCGATCATACCTAAAATAGTTTTGTCTTTAATAGTTTTTACGAAACAATAGCTGTTGAAACGTTAACTCTTACCGTATGTGACTTAATAGAGAGAAATCAATACTACCTTGAATGTACTAATTTTCAATCATATAAAACACGGGAAGTTTAGAAGTTATGTATCAGTTCACTTTTGAACATAGTCTCAACAATATCTAACAACAATGTTCTTTAAGGTAACCTATCTTGAAATGTGTCTACATTTATCTTGCGCTATAATAATTATCTTTTTACTCAATTTTCTAGCTCTTCTGTGTGCTAGCTGTAGCCGTTGCGATGGTCTCCGCTCACGGCCACTCATCGCAGTACATTCACAAACACGACGGACATCACCAGATAGTACACCACGGACATGGTCATCATGACTACTACGTTAGTAAACACTTGTATAACTTTATAATATCGCATGATGATTCCGTTTTGTTTCTAAACTAATGTGTGTTTACAGACTCACCCTAAGTACGAGTTCGAGTACAAGGTGGAGGACTCACACACGGGCGACCACAAGTCGCAGCACGAGCACCGCGACGGTGACGTCGTCAAGGGACACTACTCGCTGCACCAACCTGACGGCTCCGTCAGGGATGTGCACTACCACGCAGACCATCACAGCGGGTATGTATGGTCTTGTAGCTATTACTTTAGTAGCAAAAGTTATGAGTTGGTTCATGCTACTGCCCATGGCCTATACCTACTACTTGCCCAGTTGAACTGTAACCGCTGACTGGTGAGGCACCGGATGGAAGTACTTATAGTACACCCACATTTCGCTAGATATTTTTAAGTAGGTACCCATGTGATAGAGGTGAGCCAATTGTCATCAAACGGACATAGCTCCAGGCTTCAGGCTGCTACTGTGAAATCCCTGATAGAAATCCAATAAAAATTTACCTGACCCGAGAACCGAACCCAGGACGTCACGCTTGAGCAGTCTCTCGCTTGCTACCACTTCACCAATGAGGCAGCATTTCTATATCGTTTTGCTTTAAAATAATGCATTTCAATTTTGTTTTATGTTTCTTTTCAGCTTCCACGCGGACGTGAAGCACAGCACACACCACATCGTGCCTCATCATCATCATCACCATTACTGAAGCGTCTTTAAATTGTCTGTTAAAAGAACTGATTTTTTATATTGATGTTAGTGTCTATACATTTACTACTACGTGTGTAAGAATAAATCAAAATTTAAAAGAAAGTCACTTTTTCAGTTTTCATTTTCTCTTCCGACTTTGGATAAGAGCTCAGTTTTAAAATAAATGAGCTATCGTCAACTTAGGTACCTAAGGTAAGGTTATCATCATTTGGCTTATTAACTAAAGTCCGCGATGAAGACTCAGCTTTCTGGGTTGAATGATTTCCTTTGATAGTTAAGTACCTACCTACTACGCTTGATTTGACTTCGGTAGATTCTCAAGATTATTTATCATCAACGTTTGTCTGAACCTCATAATAAAATTGCTTTCAAACATTCGGAGAAAGTTAAACTTTTGATTTAAAAATCTTTCAAGGTTTCCTATAAATAATTGTCGCTCTGTCAGCAAGTCATGTTATTGGCGAAAGAACAAGTTCGGTTTGTTTTAATTTACGCGTTTACGAAAAATTGTATCACACTCTGTTCGTTCGTGTATTTCATATAAAAGGACAGACCTTCCATACCTACCATATCAGTCACAATTGTGTTTCCGAAAGAACTGCATTAACCAACATTATCATGTTCTTTAAGGTATTGAATTACTACTAAATTACTGGCTTACACAGAAGTGCGTAAAAAAGTGAATTAGTGAACACTATCAAAATTCAAATAAGTGAAGTGTCCAACAAAATTTACTTACAGTGCTTAAAATTTAACCAAATATTCTTCACAGGTTGCTCTAGTCGCCACCCTTCTGGCTGTGGTCGCCGCGCGGCCGCAAGACGGTCATGATTACCACCACGGTCACGGTCACGCTATCTCGTCACAGAGCATCGTACTGCACCAAACTCACGAGACCGAACACAAGCCTGCACACCACGAGGAGCACCACGAACAGAAACATGAAGAGCACCACAACGAACACGAGGAGCATCATCACAAGGAACACCACGGTCACGCCTCCTCATCACAGACCATCAAGCAGCACCACGGAAAAGCCACTGAGAAACACGTCGAGTACCATGTATGGAAACTTTACAACTTAAAATGTTAATTACTTTAACTTAAATTATGTACCATAACTAACTCCGAATCTCTCCCTTGGATTGATACAGTCTCATCCTAAGTACGAGTTCGCATACAAGGTAGTGGACCCTCACACCGGAGACAAGAAGTCTCAGCACGAAGCTCGTGATGGTCACGTCGTGAAGGGCGTGTACAGCCTGCACCAGCCTGATGGCAGGATCAGGATCGTCGAGTACCACGCTGACAAGAAAACCGGGTGAGTTTCAAAATACGCCATTAAGAAGTAATGTGTTACGTATGAATGGTTCAGTGGCCAGTCGGCTTCAATTTGGTGATAATGGAACAGCAATATTTATTAATGTATTTGTGTTTCACAGATTCAACGCCAACGTAAAGTACGAGGGTCACGCCGTCCACGCTGTTCCTGAACACCAACACCACCACTGATTCTGTGATACTCTCTTTGACCTACGATTTAGATAAGGATTGTTATTTTATGTTAGTTGTTACTATTAATACTGTGTTGTATTAAATAACTTTACCGAAAGAACGTTCCTTGGTTTTTTTGCACACTTACTATTTTTGATCCTATGATTTGCCAGACCGAATAATGACCAGAATACTTAAGAATCAAACGAACTTACCTAGTGAAGTTTGATATCTAATTATACGAGTGTCTTGACCGAAGACGATTACAGTTTACATGCAGCAGTACGAGAGTTGATGCTGTCCTTATCACACTTTTTAGAGAATTTATTTTTAAATAAATTAAAAAATAGGATAAAAAGTAGTGTATTGACTATTTCCCCCACTGTAGTGCAAGCCGCCATTGCGCTGCAACGACAATCCTTGACTCATTTTTTAGAGTTCGATTTTTTCGATAGGTTTCGGGATTATCAGGGAGGGAGGGAGTGTGTAATCATCTTCGGTCAAGACACTCGTATAATTAGATATCAAACTTCACTAGGTAAGTTCGTTTGATTCTTAATTATACTTCGTATCTCTCCCGAAGATGATTACAGTTTACATGCAGATGTTTAGAGCATCGAAAAAAATTTACATTAAAGCGATCGATAAAATATTATGCTATTTTATACGTTTTAATTACTGAAACGTAATGCTAATTATATTTGTTTGTAATAATCATAAAACTAAGGTACCACAATAATAAATAATCATCTAAAGAGTGCGTCTTCAAATTCAGTTTAGTTATGGGGAGGTACATTCTTATTATAGTATTTTTGGAATACATGGGAATTGGGAAGATTCACTCCAGCCTGCGGCCTTTCGAATAACTTCCAGGTTGACACCTGCTCTGTGAGCAGACGCAGATGCGTGCCTTGTACTATGTGTCCCATACAATTTTACATCTATGCCACTTTTTTCTAGAACTTGTTTTACCCAGTGTGAAAAAGTTTGAGAACCCACTTTCTTATGTGGTTTGATAACTTCAAAATAAAGAATCTTCTTGACACATGACACGTAAGCAAACAGTTTTATCTATATAGTGTTTAAATGTTAAAAAGCTGGGCAAACGTTAGGGTTTTTTCTAATATATGGCAACAGAATCAATGGTACCTGGCCGGTTTATATTAAAACTTCGATTTTAATTATAATTTTGTCTGAATCAAAAGTAATATTTTTATTTTTATTAGGCTTAAAGTTTGATTTCTCTGTGCAGATGCTAGTGCTAAAAGAATTACAGTTTTTAATAAAATCTTTTAGTGTAATTGAATCATTAGGAAAGTACTTAATTGGTTTAATAACTTAATACAAGATTGTGATTCCAGGTGTGGAATTTTGGTTTAAACAATAGACCTCTTTGAAAAACCTTTTTAAATTTCCTGACCTAACAATATTGATTTTGCAGAACTATTAAGTGTGCTGTAACACCCGAATTAACTAGCTAAGTCAAGAATTCTATTAATTGAATAGTGTGGGAATCACAGTAATCTAAACCTTTACCATTACAATATAGCCACTATATGAGTTTAGTGCAGTATTATATTGCTTCAGCGCGTTTATGGAGAGAGAGGCCATCAATATATTGAGAGATGCTTTGGGTTCCGCGCATTAATAGTGACTGCCGGATAAATTCCCTGCCATCAGAGTAAGATCCGAGTGGAGAGGATACTCCCCCTTGAAAGTAAAACACATTAGATTTTTGTCAGGATTAAAATAAAGTACTTTCGAATTACTTATGTAATTTTAACCGCACTGGGTGCCAAGGCTGTATTGGTCAATATGGTAGTACTATAATCCCTTCTGCTTGTCATTTTTAATTTTATAAAAACTTTTGAGATAAGACTAAAAGGAGTAAAAGCATAAAAAATATACTAATCAACAATAAATATCATCTGCCTAGCCTTTTCCCAACTATATTGGGGTCGGCTTCCAGTCTAACCGGATGCAGCTGAATACCAGTATTTTACATGGAGCGACTGCCTATCTGACCTCCACAACCCAGTTAATACTAGGTAATACGATACCCTTTGGTAAGACTGGATGTCAGAATTTCAGGTCACTGACTAGTGACTACCTGTAACGACTGCCAAAGATCTATATTATGGCAGCCGGGACCAACAGCTTAACGTGCTTTCCGAGGCACGGAGGAAACTCGGTATGTCGGGCGGTCACCCATCCACAGACTGACCTAGGCAAGCACAGCTTTACCTAAAGATCGACCCGAGTGGCAGTTCTTATTAAGCCACGAGCTCCTCCAACAACAATAAATAATAACAATAATTTCGGAATTTGGATCCAATTTCCAGGAAGTACATCTGTAACATTTATGATTCTGGCTATTTTCAAATAAGTCGAACTATGGAATACCGTGTGAAAGTGTTACTTTATTAAATGCGTAATCTGCTATTCCGATTCTGTATCTATATTAGCAATTGCTATAGTATTGTTTGTTCTGAGTATCTTCACACCATTGTGTGAAGTAAAGATTTTTAGACCATAAAAAGTTGCCAGTAACTCAAATATGTTTATTGTAATTATTAGAATAGTTTAGTGCCAGAGATTTTTCTCTTCCTAGAACCTTTGTGTATACCCAGCCGTATTGAATGACGGAACATGCTGATGTTAACAGACCTATAAGTCTATCAGGTTCCCTTTTCGGTAATGTTTTGGGCATGTTGCTTGCACAGAACAGGCACTTTTACTTGGGTAAATTTTACTTTTGTCAGTGTTGATTAAAAATCCTAATCTTTATAATAATTCTTTTGTCGCTTCGACGTTATTATGACAGGTTAACCGATGCATAAAAAATCATATTATAGGTAGTTTACTGATAAATACCCCAGTGAACGTAAATAATTCAGTACAGGTTTTTGTTAATTTAGTGAATACGTAGGCACAGATATTATAATACTTTGTAGGGTACGGGTGCGGTACAGAGTCCAAGCGGTAAAACGTTAAGCTTAACGTTAAGCTCAAATAATTGATTAGTAGGTAAATCTTTTTAAGTTCCAACTAAGACTTAGGTACCTAAATAATCTCGCATTGGGCAACTGTAACCAAAAAATATACGCGTCTTTTAAGTCTATATTTGCCATAAAACACTTTTGATTTATAACTGTGCGGTAGTCTTCCATTTTAAAGTGGTCAACATGAACGGATTAAGTTAATCCTTTTAAATTAAGAAAATGTTTCCCGTTAAGCTTAGGTACTGTAAATAAAGGTGAAGGTGAAATACATCACACTATCACACTAATATTATAAAGGCAAAAGTTTGCAAGTGTGTTTGTTACTTCCTCACGCAAACAATTACTGAATGCATTTCGATAAAATTTGGTACACAGATAGTTTATAACCTGAGTTAACACATAAGATAGTTTTAATCCCGATTTTATCTTCCCGTGGGATAATTTTTGAGTTGCAGGTGGCGAAGCCGATGGCAACAGCTAGTCATTGAGAAATAAAACCTGATTATAGCTCAGAATTACAATTATCAATTATGTTATTTTCTGTGACCATGAATAACCTTTTTGGTATGTCAGGCTGATGTGGTTCACAAATAAAAGGTATTTTATATCCTTTAATTCAAGAAAGGATAGTTTTATCCTTTGTAATGAGTATGTATTCATTTAAGTAATGCTGTAACCAGCCAGCTATTAGAATATTGTTGTCTACCTGTGCCGAGGTGATTAGCGGCATCAGGCTGCGTGGTGGGCCACCCGTGCACGCGTGGCCGTCTGTGCGCGGTGCGGCGGCGGTGGTGATCCCGCGGCGATGGAGGCGGCTCGCGACTCTGCGGCTGGTGCCCGTACGCGGCACCCCCCATGCGTTTAAGGCGCGGCTAAAGGGGCACCGTAAAAACGACCTGTTTTTCGTCGCAGAGTTAGCCGTATTGCTACTTATTACAATTCCAAAAAAAATACAGTGTATAGTCAAATGTATAGGTAAAAGACTTATGCAAAAATATTTTCTAAAAGTAATCAAGAACCTCGAAAAAAAAAATCACAAAATCACAAAAAAATCACACGAAAAAACTTTTTCGTCTCGAAATGCTCAATATTTTGAGTGACAACTGTTATTTTTTTTTTTACTATCAGAAAGGAAATTTAACCAACTAAAGACATATGTAAAAATATTTTAACATTACAGCGTATTTTTTTTTTTAATCAATTAAATCTGCGAACTATCGTTGATTTTGGCAGTCACGAGCATCAAACGCATCGCCATTTTCAACCTTATTTGTTTAGGCGATGAGTTAAACGCGCGCTCAAGGTCGCGGGCAGCTAATGTCGCCTTAAAGGACCGCTTAGACGATACGTAGTACTCGACAGATTGCGCTGCTGATTGAATTGTCTCCAAATGCTTTATTTAGCCAACAATGGGGTCTGAGCCCAACAATTGTAAAATATCCGGGTCTAGTTCATCAGGATTTTCACCAACCGTTTATTTTTCTTCTTATGGTGCCTCATTATTTGGGATCTCAACTACCAAGGAGTAAAATATAATCATAAGTCACCCGCCATAAATAGGTAGGTAGGTAGGTACTTAACTTTATCCACACACGCTTTGCGCGGGATATATAAGTTGGTGGGTGCAGGTATCAACACATTCGGCGGCCATAGTATCCACACACGATAAACGTCGGGATATCACAATGAACAAAATCATTTTATGGCATTTGTAACTTTGGCATGCATCCACACACGATATACGTAGGGATATATAAGTTGGTGGGTGCAGGTATCACCACATTCGGCAGCCATAGTATCCACACACGATATACGTCGGGATATTTAAGTTGGTGGGTGCCGGTATCAACACATTCGGCGGCCATAGTATCCACACACGATAAACGTCGGGATATCACAATGAATAAAATCATTTTATGGCATTTGTAACTTTGGCATGTATCCACACACGATATACGTAGGGATTTATAAGTTGGTGGGTGCAGGTATCACCACATTCGGCAGCCATAGTATCCACACACGATATACGTCGGGATATATAAGTTGGTGGGTGCCGGTATCAACACATTCGGCGGCCATAGTATCCACACACGATAAACGTCGGGATATCACAATGAATAAAATCATTTTATGGCTTTTGTAACTTTGGCATGCATCCACACACGATATACGTAGGGATATATAAGTTGGTGGGTGCAGGTATCACCACATTCGGCAGCCATAGTATCCACACACGATATACGTCGGGATATATTAGTTGGTGGGTGCCGGTATCAACACATTCGGCGGCCATAGTATCCACACACGATAAACGTCGGGATATCACAATGAATAAAATCATTTTATGGCATTTGTAACTTTGGCATGCATCCACACACGATATACGTCGGGATATATAAGTTGGTGGGTGCAGGTATCAACACATTCGGCGGCCATAGTATCCACACACGATAGACGTCGTCGTAACACAAAGAATAAAATCATTATAAGGCACTTGCAACTTGGCATTAGGCATCCACACACGATATAAATACGTCGGGATATTAAAATTGGTAGGTAGTTAGACACATAATGGTCATACATACAATGCACACACGATAAACGTCGGCATAACACAATGAATTTATTTTTTGAGAACAATCTTAAAGGCGGGAAATTAAATCAACATTTGTGGGTATTTCTCCATTTACTTACGTTGTGGTTCTAGATCACTAAATAGTTAAAACCTCCGACAGAGAATGCGAAGGAGATACCGCTGGTTCACTTTCCGATGACGATGAGGAGATTCTTCTTCGTTTTTTCACTTTTGTTAGTAAATTTTCGACACTGTCACTATCGTCCCGACAAGATCGCTTTATTTTTTCCATCGTGTAACGAAATTACAGTTATTTCCGGACGAAACAAAGTTTTGTGTGAGTCGGACAACACGAAATCACGTAATGAGTCAAGGACTGTCGTTGCAGCGCAATGGCGGCTTGCACTACAGTGGGGGAAATAGTCAATACACTACTTTTTATCCTATTTTTTAATTTATTTAAAAATAAATTCTCTAAAAAGTGTGATAAGGACAGCATCAACTCTCGTACTGCTGCATGTAAACTGTAATCATCTTCGGGAGAGATAGTGGAGTGCCGTAAGACGTAAATATTGTAAAATCTCGGAATCCAAGACCGGTCAATGAATCTTCATAAAAACTATTGGACTGTATTGCTAAAAGCCCAAATAAAAAAGTTAAAAAAAAAAAATTACGCGCTCGTCATTTTTTTTTTTTTAGTAGCACAATGTACTGAAAAACTAGCTTGTGCCAGCGGCTTAACCCGCTACAACTCGAAAATGATCCCACGAAAAGATAAAATCGGGATAAAAACTATCCTATGTGTTAATCCAGGTTATGAACTATCTGTACACCAAATTTTATCCAAATCCGTTCAGTAGTTTTTGTGTGAAAGAGTAACAAACATACACCCTCACAAACTTTCGCCTCTATAATATTACTAGCTGTTGCCAGCGGCTTCATCCGCTACAACTCTAAAATTATCCCACGTGAAGATAAAATCGGGATAAAAACTATACTATGATTGTGTTAATACAAGGTGTCAGCTAACTCCGTACCAAATTTTATTAAAATCGCTCCAGCCGTTCAGACGTGAAGAAGTAACAAACATACACACTCACACACAAACTTTCGCATTTTTTTTTTGTTATAACTCGTTATTTTTTGCGAAATATTAATAAATTAACATTAAAGTTACTATGCAAATATTATTTATTAGCTTCAAACATTTTTTTCTCTTGTCCCTCTCATCACATCACACAATTTTAGTTTTTTGGGTTGGTGGAAAGTGATCAAATAACCCCTCCTGCTCCAACTTGCAGCCCTGGCGGGCCCCTCCCATGTTGCTGACATCTCTTTGAGGCGCGCGTGTAACACGAACGCGCCGTCGACACGGCCTGATGTCGTCGTCATAAGACGGACAGACGGCGGGCTAGCCCATTACTCACCGTCCACAGGCCCGCATCTACGGTGGCTGGAAGCCGTCACGTGGCCCCCGAAGCCCGGAGCGTCGCCCACGACGGTTAGGTCGAAATGTTCCCTCCCTCACACATTCCGCCACCCCTTCGCTAGCATCACTGCTTCGCAGAAGGAGGCGACGGCGTCCCATTACTCCTCGCCTCGGACCATGGCTTATTGCACCAGGGCGGGACGCGAGAGGTCGCCGCCGCCGATCGCCGCTACGAGAACACGGCGGGGCTCCGCCCAAGCAGGGCACACCTCCACAGTGTGCTCCACCGTGTCCTCCGGTCGATCCTCACAATGGAGACATCCGGTCGTCTCCTCCCGCCTGATTTGGTGCACGTACCTCCTGAAGCAACGTGTCCGGTGAGGACTGCGTCCTTAACAGCAACTCCTCAAAGAGGGGACTTACCGCCACTGTCGTGGCGTGACCTGATCACATCACACTTCACACTAATAATATAAAGTACTAAAGTTTGTGAGGGTGTATGTTTCACACAAAAACTACTGAACGGATTTGGATATAATTTGGTATACAGATAGTTTATAACCTGGATTAACACAAATGATAGTTTTTATCCCGATTTTATCTTTTCGTGGGATAATTTTCGAGTTGTAGCGGGTTAAGCCGCTGGCACAAGCTAGTTTTTCAGTACATTGTGTGGTACTAAAAAAAAAAAATGACGAGCGCGCAATTTTTTTTTTTTAACTTTCTTCGTTGAGCATTTAGCAATGCATTCCAAAAGTTTTTATGAACATTCATTGACCGGTCCTGGATTCCGAGGTATAAGTCTTACGGCACTCCACTAAGATACGAAGTATAATAATCTATATCACCTCGATAGATTTAGCCTCAATATGGAGCTCGCGGCTAGATAATAACAGCCGTTCGGGTCAATCTTAAGGTTAAGTTGCGAGTTTCCTCCGTGCCGTGTCCAGGTACGGAGGATTCTGGCTGGCCTCCGAGAAATTCAAATTCAAAATATTTACTGCACCAAAAGGTTTACAAGTACAGGGTATTATCGTATATTTAAAAGTAAGAGATAAGTAATTCTCACTTTAATATAACCTAAGCTAATCTGAACTAATATTATACAGAGGAAAGATAAGATTTTTTGTTTGTTACGATTTAACTTAATTTATATTGGTTAGTCGATTTATCGAGAAAGGTTAGTAGCTATATTTATGTGACGCAGACGAAGTTGCGTGGGTCAGCTAGTTGTTTGATATAATAATAATTGTCCTCCTAACCTTTTTCGGTCACGAAGGTCTTAACGAAGATTACACATCAGTGCTGGAGAAATTATAGCGCATTATTATGTAAGAGTTTAAGTTAGAATTAAATTACTTATTAGTCTATATACATGGCTAGATTGTAATAAGATTAGGGTCCATCATTTTGATGTACACTAGGATAAGGAAAAAATAAATTATTATGTGCGCAGACACACGTGCACTCTTTGTTCCTTTTACTCTCATTATCCGATAGGACGGCAATTCGATGCGACCAGAGAGACATCAGGCGTAGGACCAACGCAACGGTTGAAGGTGGTTTCTGCCATGATGTACGGAAGTATCATACCATCGAATTACAAACCCCGAGCCACTACTACGAAATTTCTAATGGAAAACCCAATAGCACTGTTTGCCCAACCCAAAAATTAAACCCAGGGCCCAACGCTCAGTAGTTATCACATCACTTTTTGGTCTTGACAATGCTGTTTTTATAAATTCGACAGCCGTTGGGGACACTGTGCTTCTGGTCGAGTGTGTATCGTATCTGAAAATCGGTATTTCATAGCAATAAATTCAGTACACAGGGTGTAAACCTACCCTTCACACAGCCTGCAAGTTCAAGCAAGCATTATGTTCATACATGAAGCTACCCCCCCCCCCCAATAATAAATTGCTGGGAAAAGATTTTTTTCTTTGGGGTGTAAAATCACCATTATACGCTAAAACTCAATGTAACACTCTTAAAACATTGTGTTGTGGACGCATTGAATAGTAAACGGGTCATGTAGGCAATTTAATTAAAATTATAACCTGATAAACTAGCATGGCGATGGGAAAGAAAGGTTCTAGAGTGGCGACCACGAACCGGAAGACGCTGCGTTGGTAGGCCTCCAACCAGGTGGACCGACGACATCGTGAGAGTCGTGGGCAACCGGTGGTTGCAAACGGCAGGTTGCCGAACTTTATGGCGTTCTATGGGGAAGGCCTTTGTCCAGCAGTGGACGTCTTATGCCTGATGATGTGAAACTAGCTAGGTTTATTTCATGAAGAACTCAAACTAATCGTTGATCAGTGTTATTAAACGACCTTGCACGTCAATCGATCCCTTCTGAAACATGTTTAAGCTGAAAGAAAAACATAAATTTTCCTGTTTATCGTTTTCATCCTAAAGTGGAAAAAACTCTAAATTAGACAGCACTTTCAGATTGACAATAACAACTCCTAATACAATACAGGACGAAATCCTAATAATATTTTAAATAATAATGCTGCAAGCTAGTATTATCTAAGTCAAGTCATGCTTGACAAGAGAGAAGAGAGTTGCATCATATGAGAAGAATGAATGAATTACATATTTTGAATACGAATACCATCACCAAACCATCTTTTACCGCAAAATAATTTTGCGGTAAAAGATGGTTTGATTACTATAAATAAATACCTATTGGGTTAGAATGATAGAACTAAATGACCTAATAGCATGCAAGCGATACCTAAAATAGTTTTGTCTATAATAGTTTTTACGAAACAATGGCTGTTGAAACGTTAACTCTTACCGTATGTGACTTAATAGAGAGAAATCAATACTACCTTGAATGTACAAATTTTCAATCATATAAAACACGGGAAGTTTAGAAGTTATGTATCAGTTCACTTATGAACATACTCTCAACAATACCTAACAACAATATGTTCTTTAAGGTAACCTATCTTGAAATGTGTCTACGCATTTATCTTGCGCTAAATTCAATACACTTCAATTACTCATAATTAACTTTTTGTTTTTACTCAATTTTCTAGCTCTTCAGTGTGCTAGCTGTAGCCGTCGCGATGGTCTCCGCTCACGGCCACTCGTCGCAGTACATCCACAAACACGACGGACATCACCAGATATTACACCACGGACATGGTCATCATGACTACTACGTTAGTAAATACTATGTGTAACTTAGCAATATCGCATTATGATTACACCGGTATGTTTCTATACTAATGTGTGTTTACAGACTCACCCTAAGTACGAGTTCGAGTACAAGGTGGAGGACTCTCACACGGGCGACCACAAGTCGCAGCACGAGCACCGCGACGGTGACGTCGTCAAGGGACACTACTCGCTGCACCAACCTGACGGCTCCGTCAGGGATGTGCACTACCACGCAGACCATCACAGCGGGTATGTATGGTCTTGTAGCTATTACTTTAGTAGCAAAAGTTATGAGTTGGTTCATGCTACTGCCCATGGCCTATACCTACTACTTGCCCAGTTGAACTGTAACCGCTGACTGGTGAGGCACCGGATGTAAGTACTTATAGTACACCCACATTTCGATAGATATTTTTAAGTAGGTACCCATGTAGTAGGGGTGAGCCAATTGTCATCAAACGGACATAGATCCAGGCTTCAGGCTGCTACTGTGAAATTCCTGATAGAAATCCAATAAAAATTTACCTGACCCGAGAACCGAACCCAGGACGTCATGCTTGAGCAGTCTCTCGCTTGCTACCACTTCACCAAAGAGGCAGCATTTCTATATCGTTTTGCTTTAAAATAATGCATTTCAATTGTGTAACGTTTGTTTTATGTTACTTTTCAGCTTCCACGCGGACGTGAAGCACAGCACACACCACATCGTGCCTCATCATCATCATCATCACCATTACTGAAGCGTCTTTAAATTGTCTGTTAAAAGAACTGATTCTGGTAAATTGATGTTAGTGTCTATACATTTACTACTACGTGTGTGTTATAGTGTGTGTCAGTAGTGCCATTTATGTGTAAGTGTGTGCGTGTACGTAGGCGTTGCTCCGGCCGCGTAGCTTGTAAGATAGTTTTTAAGCAGACTCTCCTAACATGTTCGTACAATAACATGTCATGTACTAAAAGTTTTATTATATTTTTAATTATTTTATAAAGTTGTTTCAATAAGAAAGCTCGCCGAATGCCCCAACAACTATAATTGGCGCAGTCGCAACGGATAAAGTTAAAGAAAAACCGCGTTTTTCAAAAATCAAAAACAAAGACTTTTCTCAACATTTGAAACCGTGTTCCTACTGTGGTTTTCGGCGAGAAGAACGGAAGTGGCTTCGATCATGAAGTTGTGGACCTGGGCCTTCATCACATCGTAAGTCCAGATTCTTTTGATTGTTGGTGGAATTAATATTATTATATTTTTAGAGAACTTCAGAAAAAAAGTAATAATTCTTGTTCTGTTTAAGTATTTTTGTTTTGAAAAGGAGAGATCTCAATAATTAATTTTGATATAACTTATTTTTTTATACTGTATTTGTGTGTGCTGTCGTTGTTTATAAAATATCGCAAGGCGAATAATATATTTTGCAAAATGGATTCGCAAAAGTTATCATCCATTAAAATCGCTTTAATGATTATCCCTAAATATGATGGGAACCCAAATCAATTACACAGATTTATAGAAACATCCGAAACTATATTAACACAATTTTATGATAGAACCACTCCAGATTGCTTTAACAATTCCATTATTTTACACAATATTTTAAACAAATTGGAAGGCAAAGCCGAGGAAATAGTTAATATTAACGGCGTTTCATCATGGGATCATATCAAAACCGTATTGCTAAAAAATTTTGGGGACCAAAGGGATGAAAATTCGTTGAACCGAGATTTAGTTAATATGAAGCAGGAAAATGAATCCGCTCAGGAATATTACAACCGCTGCATGAACATTTTAAACACTATTATTAATTACGTAAATCTTCACGAAACAGTTGAGGACGTAAAGAATTGCAAAAGGAGCTTTTTCCAAGCTCAAACCCTTAAAACTTTTCTAGCAGGACTAAAAGAACCCTTTGGCACAACTATAAGAGCCATGCGCCCTGTAGATTTGCCCACAGCTCTTAATTATATTAAAGAAGAAGAAAATATTAGGTATGTACAGAAAGGCAACAATTTTTCATCAGTTAATAACAACAAACCTTTCCAGAGTAACAATAATAATTCTAGGAATTTACCTTTTCCAAATTTAAACCAACCCTTACAACCTCGTCAAAATTTCAAGTTCAACAACTCGCAACCCTTCAGACCGTTTACACCTTATTTTACTAGGAATAATAATAATAATTTTGCCGCATCGAAACCTTATTTTAATGGGCCAAATTTTAACAATAATTCCGGGAATAGACCACAGAACCCATACCGAGCGTTGCAACAAAACTTTAATAACTCTAATACTAACAACAAACCGAATACCCAATCTAAACCTGTACCCATGAGTGGAATATCCTATAATTCTGCAAATATTCCATTAAGACCATCAGTACCCAATTATCATAGTACACAGTATCCCGAAGCAACAATGTGCAATCAGTTCGAAGAATTGCACATGCTCGAGACTAACCCAAACAACTCCCACACAGAGCACAGTAGCGACGTACCTTGTACTGATAAGAATGATCCGGATGCAAGTTATCCCCATGAGATTAATAATGAATTAAATGTACTCGATTATGACAATACACAATATTGGCCTACACAGAACGATCCAAATTTTCATCAAGGTTCGAGTGCCAACCCCGAAACTTAACGGAAATAAATATTCATACTAAAAGACAATTGCCTTTTATCGAAATTAATGAGCCACCCCTTAAGTTATTAATCGATACTGGTGCCAATCAGTCCTTTTTGTCTCCGGAGGTAATTGAAAAACATTTTCAAAATACACCTTTAATTTATGAACCATTTTCTGTAACAAACTTAAATTGTACCACCGACAATAACTACTCCATAGAAATACCAAGCTTTTCTGAATTAAATGAAAAATGCCCCTCAAAGTTTTATATTTATAAATTTCATAATGTGTTTGATGGTTTAATTGGCTATAGAATGCTGGAAAAACTGAAAGCAAACGTTGACCTCCACAATAAAAAGTTAATTACGCCGAACGCGGAAATACCTATTAAAGTTCTGAATTCCGGAATTAATAATCTTTTCGAAGCCTTAGTTAGGTCAAATTCGTCGAAATGTGTAAAGGTACCCGTTAATATTCAGCGTGATGATATATTCATACCCGAGACTTATATAAACAATTGTTATATTCCCGCGACGATAACACAGTCGGAGTCAGGTTACGCATACCTTGAGATAGTGAATCCTACTAAGAATGATATCATCGTAAGCTTAGTTTCGCCACTTAAGGCGCAGACAATTCACAATAATTTTGATATATTTAATTTTGAATCGATAAATGAAAACGAACAAGACATTGAGTCTTTGGTTCGCACTGATCATTTAAATTTGGAAGAAAAGCTAAACTTACTAAAACTATGCCGTAATTACAATGACATATTTTACACCGAAAATAGTCCTTTAACTTTCACTAACCAGATTAAACATCAGATAAATACTAAAGATGACATTCCTATTTTTACACGATCATACAGATATCCTCATGTCCACAAACAGGAAGTAGAAAAACAAATAACTGAAATGTTACGTCAAAAAATTATAAGACCTTCAAATAGCCCTTGGTCTTCACCTATCTGGATTGTACCGAAAAAACAAGACGCCTCTGGCAAAACAAAATGGCGTTTGGTGATTGATTTTAGGAAACTAAATGAGAAAACTGTGAGTGATAGGTATCCAATCCCTAATATCAGCGATATTTTGGATAAATTAGGTAAAAGTCAATATTTCACTGTTTTAGATCTAAAATCAGGCTTTCATCAGATCGAATTACATCCCAAGGACATCACAAAAACCGCTTTTAGTATTGACGACGGTTATCGTGGTCATTACGAATTTTTACGCATGCCCTTTGGCCTAAAAAACGCTCCATCGACTTTTCAACGGGTCATGGATAATGTTTTACGTGGGCTCAAAAATGTAACAGTTTATATGGATGACATAATAGTATACAGTTCATCATTACAGGAACATATCCTTAATTTAGAAGCCGTTTTCCAACGTCTTAGAGAATCTAATTTTAAAATACAGCTTGACAAAACTGAATTTTTAAAAAAGGAAACTCCTTTCCTAGGTCATATTGTAACAGCAGAAGGCGTAAAACCGGATCCAAATAAAATTAAAGTCATACAAAAATTTCCTATACCACAAACTACCAAAGAAATTAAGTCCTTCCTTGGTTTAGTTGGCTACTATCGGAAATTCATACCGAATTTTGCCCATCTTGTTAAACCAC
Source organism: Diarsia mendica (assembly GCA_949316265.1). Taxonomy (NCBI): domain Eukaryota; kingdom Metazoa; phylum Arthropoda; class Insecta; order Lepidoptera; family Noctuidae; genus Diarsia; species Diarsia mendica. The sequence goes on from OX438891.1 coordinate 9,350,665, forward strand.
TAACATCTTGTTTAAAAAAGGGAGCTAAAATTCAACTTACCCCTGAATACGTTAATTGTTTTAAACATTGTCAAAATTTACTTATAAACGACCCTATACTTCAATATCCTAACTTTGAAAAAGATTTTAAATTACGTACGGACGCCTCAAACGTTGCCCTGGGCGCCGTATTATCACAAGGGCCTATAGGAGCTGATAAACCGATTGCGTATGCATCGCGGACTCTAAACGATACCGAAACAAAATACAGCACCATAGAAAAGGAGCTGCTGGCTATTGTATGGGCCACCAAATATTTCCGACCGTATTTATACGGAAGAAAGTTTGACATTATCACGGATCACAAGCCTCTACAGTATTTGATGAATATAAAAGAACCCAATAGTCGTTTAACGAGGTGGAGATTACGCTTAGAGGAATTCGAATATAACATCATATATCAAAAAGGAAAAAGTAATACAAATGCCGACGCTCTGTCTAGAGTTGAAATACATAATAATGAAATTGAATCTTCAGCTTGCAGTGATGAAGATGACGTACCGTTATCAATGTTTGTGAATCAGTCAAAAAAAGCACCTAACACTCAAATCGATGATCACAGTACCATCCATACTGAATTAGAAAACCCTGTCTTAGAAATCCCTATCTCTGATAAAAACGTAAACATCTTTGATAATCAGCTATTTTTAGATTTCGTACATCATTCACCCATAAATACTAAGACCATTAATATCTTTCCCGAAAAAAAAAGAATATTAGCTCAAATAAATGAAAATGATTTAGAAAAAAGTATTGTTACTTTATTCAAAGAACACCTTAAACCAAATATTAAATATGGCATATACCTATCAGATGTTAAGTTTATTCCGTTGATTACAAGTACACTGCAAAGAGTATTTCAATATTCCGCTTATAAATTGTTTTTTTGTAAATCTAAAACCGAAGATGTAACCTGTCCAGATAAACAATACTTAATAATTAAGAACTACCACGAAGGTAAAAGTAATCATCGCGGAATTCAAGAAGTTGAACAAAGAATTAAATTACAATATTATTGGCCTAATATAAAAAAACAAGTCACAGAATTCGTAAATAATTGTAACATTTGTCAAACTTGTAAATATGAGAGAAATCCAAATAAACAAAACTTTCAGATAGTTGTCCCCATACCTGAAAAACCTTTTGAGGTATTGCATATTGATACTCTTACTGTAAATCGACAAAAATTCTTAACAATTATCGATGTATTTTCTAAATATGCTCAAGCATATCCTCTAGAGTCAGTAACAGGAATAAATGTGATAAATGCATTGTCTATTTTTATTTCACACCACGGAGTACCAATAAGCATTACCGCAGATCAAGGAACCGAATTTAAAAATTTACCCGTACAAGAGTTTGCAAGCCTACATAAGATTAAGTTACATTTTATCAGTGTAAACAATCCTCAGTCAAATGGAGCTATCGAAAGATTCCATTCTACTATATTAGAACACATCCGTGTGTTGTCCGTTACTCAATCAACCTTATCCACTAACCAGCTAATGCTATATGCTGTTATAGGATATAATAATAGTATTCACTCAGTAATTACACAAAAACCTATTGATGTTATTAATGGGCATTCAAATAGTCGTGACCCATTTGATATAAATTTAGAAGCTACTTATCTTCAAAACTATGTAGTTAAGCACAAGGAAATTACCAAACAATTATATAATGAAATAAACAAAAAATTACTCTGTAACCGGACTAAAACTATTCAGAATGCTAATAAAGACCGGGAAGAACCCATTTCTTACGAAGAAGGAAAGGCGTTATATATAAAAAACCCGCTAGCCGTTAGGCATAAGACAAAACCTCGTTACTTAGGTCGTAGAGTTAAGAAAAAATTAGGTTTAAAAGTCATAGACGATAAGAACATTGTCCGCCACAAACGTATCGTGAGGAAACCTCTGAGATATCAAAATGTCTTGTTGCAGGATTCCGATATTAATCCGGGCTGAACAAATCGTGACCACGAGTTAGTGGACAATCCTGGGATACTCCCCTTTAAGTTAGGTAATGCTAAGTTTATTAAAACTGAACATGCGTTCATACATTATTACGATTTAGATAGGATTAAAGATAGTATTAGAAATATAGAAGGCTATTTAGATACTTCTATAGAGTACATAAAATCGGCCGATCCAATTTATTTTAGCGATACTTCATTAGTTATTGATCAGATCCTTATTAGCATGGTAGAAACAATTAATGATAAGTTCAGCACTATGTATAAACACCCGAGAAATAAACGTGGGCTTATCAATGGTTTGGGTTCTATCATAAAAGGTATCACCGGTAATCTCGATCACGAAGACGCATTATTTTATAGTAAAGCCATAAACATTTTGCAAAATAATCAGAATAGTTTGAAAGATAAATATAATGCTGGTATTACCTTGAATAAAGAAATTTTGCAAACTTTCAATAAGACCTTGTCTACTATTGTATCAAATGAGTTCAAAATACATATTAAACTAAATGAGATCATGTCTAATGTTAATATGACTAATTTTAGGTTAAGAGATTTTATTAAAATTAACAGTTTGTTTAATTTGTTAAAAATCAATTTACAAAATATTTTGAATTGTATTACATCACTTGAAAATGCTTTGAGTTTTTCCAAATTATCAGTAACTCATCACAGTGTAATCAGTTCTCAAAATATTAACTTCATGTTTAATATTCTAAGAAACCAATATGAACCTTCTGAATTGCTTGTACATGAGAACACTGAGATAAGAGACTATTATGATATTATTGAGTGTGGATCTTACTATGTTGATAATGTAATTGTATTCGTTCTGAAGTTCCCTATTATGCATTTAGATACTTTCGTTTATTATCATTTATTTTCTACTCCAACATTTAACAATACAATATTAATTCCACCTAAACCATATCTGGCAATGAATAGTAATAATTATCACTATATGGATGGAGAATGTAAAAGGTTCCAGGAAATATATTATTGCCCAGAAGTCAACCTTATAGCCATTTCGAAGCCAAACGATTGCATTTACCAACTGATGTTGAAACAAGAAATATGCAGCTGCTGCAACTTGGTACAATTTAAAGCCGGAACAGAAATAATTCAAAAGCTGGACGATTTTCATTATATTCTGTCATTTATAAAAGAAACAAGGATCGAGTATAGGTGCGATCGAGAAGAGTACCAATCTTTACTCGGCACCTACTTATTTGAGGTGCCTGAGGGATGCACTGTCTCTACAAAGTTAAACCACATAAGAAATTACAAAAATCTGATAAAAGGTACACCTATAAAGCTTTTGTCATTTCCGGTATTTAAAATCAATATTGAAAATAAAGATAAGCCGTTGTTATTGGAAAATGTCCCACTGGAACAAATCAATAAATTACAGAATTTAATTGAAAAGGAGAAAATTCTAAACCTAGATGACCTGCAAGATAAAAGTTATCACTATTGGACCGTACCTATATATATGGTACTATGTATTATTGGATTGGTTGCTGGAATATTATATTTAATAAAAAGACATAAGAGGAACCAGGAAATGTCAGCAACCCAAGCAACAGACGGAGGCCGCACTCAACCCTTTTTCTTGGGAGAAGAAAGGGCTTCGAACTAGTGCGGGGGGTGTTATAGTGTGTGTCAGTAGTGCCATTTATGTGTAAGTGTGTGCGTGTACGTAGGCGTTGCTCCGGCCGCGTAGCTTGTAAGATAGTTTTTAAGCAGACTCTCCTAACATGTTCGTACAATAACATGTCATGTACTAAAAGTTTTATTATATTTTTAATTATTTTATAAAGTTGTTTCAATAAGAAAGCTCGCCGAATGCCCCAACAACTATAATTTGTGTAAGAATAAATCAAAATTTAAAAGAAAATCAAATTTTCAGTTTTCATTTTCTCTTCCGACTTAGGATAAGAGCTCAGTTTTAAAATAAATGAGCTATCGTCAACTTAGGTAAGGTAAGGTTATCATCATTTGGCTTATTAACTAAAGTCCGCGATGAAGACTCAGCTTTCTGGGTTGAATGATTTCCTTTGATAGTTAAGTACCTACCTACTACGCTTGATTTGACTTCGGTAGATTCTCAAGCTTATTTATCATCAACGTTTGTCTGAACCTCATAATAAAATTGCTTTCAAACATTCGGAGAAAGTTAAACTTTTGATTTAAAAATCTTTCAAGGTTTGCTATAAATAATTGTCGCTCTGTCAGCAAGTCATGTTATTAGCGAAAGAACAAGTTCGGTTTGTTTTAATTTACGCGTTTACGAAAAATTGTATCACACTCTGTTCGTTCGTGTATTTCATATAAAAGGACAGACCTTCCATACCTACCATATCAGTCACAATTGTGTTTCCGAAAGAACTGCATTAACCAACATTATCATGTTCTTTAAGGTATTGCATTACTACTAAATTACTGGCTTACACAGAAGTGCGTAAAAAAGTGAATTAGTGAACACTATCAAAATTCAAATAAGTGAAGTGTCCAACAAAATTTACTTACAGTGCTTAAAATTTAACCAAATATTCTTCACAGGTTGCTCTAGTCGCCACCCTTCTGGCTGTGGTCGCCGCGCGGCCGCAAGACGGTCATGATTACCACCACGGTCACGGTCACGCTATCTCGTCACAGAGCATCGTACTGCACCAAACTCACGAGACCGAACACAAGCCTGCACACCACGAGGAGCACCACGAACAGAAACATGAAGAGCACCACAACGAGCACGAGGAGCATCATCACGAGGAACACCACGGTCACGCCTCCTCATCACAGACCATCAAGCAGCACCACGGAAAAGCCACTGAGAAACACGTCGAGTACTATGTATGGAAACTTTACAACTTAAAATGTTAATTACTTTAACTTAAATTATGTACCATAACTAACTCCGAATCTCTCCCTTGGATTGATACAGTCTCATCCTAAGTACGAGTTCGCATACAAGGTAGTGGACCCTCACACCGGAGACAAGAAGTCTCAGCACGAAGCTCGTGATGGTCACGTCGTGAAGGGCGTGTACAGCCTGCACCAGCCTGATGGCAGGATCAGGATCGTCGAGTACCACGCTGACAAGAAAATTGGGTGAGTTTCTTCCTGATTTATAAATTAAATAATCAACCTTATGCAAATATTAGGGACTATGGCAACGTGTCTTAATCTTTCATACTTCTCTATAACTCGAAATCTCATCCAATGCTTATCCAATCGTCCCCAACTCTTACTGCTATCCACCTTCATTGAATACTCAAAACTATTGATTTCTAAATGTGCAGATTGAAAATGTTTTTTTTTTGATCCGTGATCTCTCCTTTATAATGTATTTATTGTTACATTCTCAGATTTAACGCCAACGTAAAGTACGAGGGTCACGCCGTCCACGCTGTTCCTGAACACCAACACCACCACTGATTCTGTGATACTCTCTTTGACCTACGATTTAGTTAAGAACTGTTATTTAATATTAATTGTTAATTACCCACTATGTTGTATTAAATAACTTTACCGAGAACAACTCTATGATTTTTTTGGCACGCCTAACCCTTCTTGATCCTATTATGTTACGCCAAGTTTGGCTGATAGTACAAGTAGCTGCTAGTATAGTAGTTCAAGATTGTTGTTTAATGCTACTTGTTACCATCACTTTGTTTAATTAAATAACTTTACATGAATACAACCCAATTGTTTTAATCTCGTGCAGATGTATGCTGTCTTCGACACTATAATATTATTATTATCGAGTCCCAGTAAAATAGATGGACCAGCGTAAAGTACGTCTAAGAAAAGATATCCAATCAAACAAACACTGATTAAAGTGATTTTATTTGAATCTATAATGTTTGGTAACCAACGTTTTAAGTGTATTTACGTCCGTAGTTTTTTTTTTTCTTGTGAGTATTTAATGGGTTTTTCTTTTAATTTTGTTATCATTGTCCGGTGGTCTGAATGATTTCTAAAAGTTTGAGCATCTATTTTAATGGGACCATGTATTGTCTTCTTTCCATGTCTTCATGGGGAATATGTCTTCTCCTTTATTTTTTGTTATGTCTAAGGTATTTATTTATGATTTCTAAAGTAACTGAAATAATATATGGAGGTACGACACCTCCATATTATTTCAGTTACTTCGTGGTGGTGGGTTCGTGTCTAAATATCCAAGCCCGCAAATAAGTAACAAGAATGACGTCGTAATGTGATTGATCGTTACATTTGAAGGTTTGTTCACAAAGTGAATTTTAATGCTGAATTTGACAACTGCTTCAAAACGCAAGACTACTGCCATAAAGGAGCCGTATACCCGTAGCTAGAGATTGGAGTGTGGGGAGAGACAAGGTTCAAAAGGTTTGCTTGTCTCAAGCCTCGCAGGGTATTCAAACACTACGTTAATGGGCTCAGCAGATTGCGGGTTGGATGCAGTGTTGGTGATGTTACTATGACAATATTTAAATATATTTAAATAATTCTTTCATATTTTAATGTGTTTAACTTAAATTAGTGAAAAATAAAAAAGGTTACGGTAATTAGGTAGGGACACCAAATCGGAGAATGACCGTTTTCAGCCAGAGTGTCTCTGACTCGTGTACAGACGCGAGTAATCTAAAAGTCAATTACACCAAAAGGTCACTAGATCACAGATTAATTGATTAATCAGACGAACTTACCTTAAGTGAAGTCCGATTACAATTTCATGAAGGATGAACTGAAATATAATTGATTACAGTGTAGTTCCCAATTCGCAAGTATTTGGCACCGCAGTTTTAGAGAAAATAAAATAAAACTTTTCCTCTATGGATTGGCAACACATATTTGACACTCTTTAGAGATAGCGTTGCTCTATTAGCCCATTCGACAAGGGACTAATCCTAAAAAGGATGGGTTGGGTGGGTAATTATATTTCAGTTCATCCTTCATGAAATTGAAATCGGACTTCACTTAAGGTAAGTTCGTCTGATTAATCAATTTCATTTCATGATGAACTGAAATATAATTGATTACAGTGTAGCTGTTTAGAGTCTAAGTCGACATGGGCCACTCTTTTGGAAATATACAAGACTTACCAAATCAATCTTATTGTTACATGAATCAAATTTATTTGAGACCAATATAGTCAACCTACCCTATGCTAGTATATCTTAGGTAGGTATGATTCATAATCATCAATCTTAAGGTATTAAATAATAAGTATGTATGTGTAAAAAGACAAAATAGCCATTGTGTGGCTTACATAACTAGTACGTCATTAAAGACAAACCAATGATAATTGGCTATTAGTATTTTCATGATAATAAAATACTATCAGTCCTGTCTCATAATCAGATACAATATGAAACAATAAATGCTATACGTATGTATAGCTAATAATGCCATATTACTAAATTAAAACACTATTAATGACAGTGTACAAATAAAATAAATAATCATTAATATTAAGGAATGGTTGAATAAAACTTAAAACTGAATGTTTAAATGAAACTTATTAAGTTTGTGTAAAGATAAATAAAGGAATGTAAATATTATTTACATCTTCAAGTTGGTATTTAAGACGGTACCTATTAATAAAGCTGTCATGTAGGACATTTTGTTTTTTTTAAACGTTGCCCCACACTAGGGATTTCTCCTGTATCGTGCGTGCGTGCACAAACATATAAAGTCACATACACAAATACCCAGACCCGAAACAACTATCTGCAGGTCATACAAATATTTGTTCCGTGCGGGAATCGAACCCGCGACACGCAGCTCAGCAGTCCAACCGCTTAGCCACTGCGCCAACCGTGCCGTCAAACAGACATAAACCATTAACATTCACTGATACATCATAAACCTTGTCAATGTAATAGAACTATCTGGCTAGCCAATAGTTTTCCTAATGACATCTAATGACATAATAAAGTTGCTTTCAAACATTCGGAGAAAGTTAAACTTTTGATTTAAAAATCTTTCAAGGTTTGCTATAAATAATTGTCGCTCTATCAGCCAGTCATGTTATTGGCGAAAGAACAAGTTCGGTTTGTTTTAATTTACGCGTTTACGAAAAATTTTATCACACTCTGTTCGTTCGTGTATTTCATATAAAAGGACAGACCTTCCATACCTACCATATCAGTCACAATTGTGTTTCCGAAAGAACTGCATTAACCAACATTATCATGTTCTTTAAGGTATTGAATTACTACTAAATTACTGGCTTACACAGAAGTGCGTAAAAAAGTGAATTAGTGAACACTATGAAAATTCAAATAAGTGAAGTGTCCAACAAAATTTACTTACAGTGCTTAAAATTTAACCAAATATTCTTCACAGGTTGCTCTAGTCGCCACCCTTCTGGCTGTGGTCGCCGCGCGGCCGCAAGACGGTCATGATTACCACCACGGTCACGGTCACGCTATCTCGTCACAGAGCATCGTACTGCACCAAACTCACGAGACCGAACACAAGCCTGCACACCACGAGGAGCACCACGAACAGAAACATGAAGAGCATCACAACGAGCACGAGGAGCATCATCACGAGGAACACCACGGTCACGCCTCCTCATCACAGACCATCAAGCAGCACCACGGAAAAGCCACAGAGAAACACGTCGAGTACTATGTATGGAAACTTTACAATTTAAAATGTTAATTACTTTAACTTAAATTATGTACCATAACTAACTCCGAATCTCTCCCTTGGATTGATACAGTCTCATCCTAAGTACGAGTTCGCATACAAGGTAGTGGACCCTCACACCGGAGACAAGAAGTCTCAGCACGAAGCTCGTGATGGTCACGTCGTGAAGGGCGTGTACAGCCTGCACCAGCCTGATGGCAGGATCAGGATCGTCGAGTACCACGCTGACAAGAAAACTGGGTGAGTTTCTTCCTGATTTAAAAAATTAAATAATCAACCTTATGCAAATATTAGGGACTATGGCAACGTGTCTTAATCTTTCATACTTCTCTATAACTCGAAATCTCATCCAATGCTTATCCAATCGTCCCCAACTCTTTCTTACTGCTATCCACCTTCATTGAATACTCAGAACTATTGATTTCTAAATGTGCAGATTGAAAATGTTTTTTTTTTATCCGTGATCTATCCTTTATAATGTATTTATTGTTTCATTCTCAGATTTAACGCCAACGTAAAGTACGAGGGTCACGCCGTCCACGCTGTTCCTGAACACCAACACCACCACTGATTCTGTGATACTCTCTTTTACCTACGATTTAGTTATGAACTGTTATTTAATATTAGTTGTTAATTACCCACTATGTTGTATTAAATAACTTTACCGAAAACAACTCTATGATTTTTTGGCACGCATATCCCTTCTTGATCCTATTATGTTACGCCAAGTTTGGCTGATAGTACAAGTAGCTGCTAGTATAGTAGTTCAAGATTGTTGTTTAATGCTACTTGTTACCATCACTTTGTTAAAATAAATAACTTTACATGAAAACAACCCAATAGTTTTAATCTCGTGCAGATGTATGCTGTCTTCGACACTATAATATTATTATTATCGAGTCCCAGTAAAATAGATGGACCACCGTTAAGTACGTCTAAGAAAAGATATCCAATCAAACAAACACTGATTAAAGTAATTTTATTTGAATCTAAAATGTTTGGTAACCAACGTTTTAAGTGTATTTTCGTTCGTAGTTTTTTTTTTCTTGTGAGTATTTAATGGGTTTTTCTTTTTAATTTGTTATCATTGTCCGGTGGTCTAAATGATTTCTAAAAGTTTGAGCATCTATTTTAATGGGTCTTCTTTCCATGTCTTCATGGGGAAATATGTCTTCTTCTTTATTTCTTGTTATGTCTAAGGTTAGGTTATTATGATTTCTAAAGTAACTGAAATAATATGGAGGTGTCGTGGTGGGTTCGTCTCTCTAAATATCCAAGCCCGCCAATAAGTAACAAGAATGACGTCGTAATGTGATTGATCGTTACATTTGAAGGTTTGTTCACAAAGTGAATTTTAATGATGAATTTGACAACTGCTTCAAAACGCAAGACTACTGCCATAAAGGAGCCGTATACCCGTACCTAGAGATTGTAGTGTGGGGAGAGACAAGGTTCAAAAGGTTTGCTTGTCTCAAGCCTCGCAGGATATTCAAACACTACGTTGATGGGCTCAGCAGATTGCGGGTTGGATGCAGTGTTGGTGATGTTACTATGACAACATTTAAATATATTTAAATAATTCTTTCAAATTTTAATGTGTTTAAGTTAAATTAGTGAAAAATAAAAAAGGTTACGGTAATTAGGTAGGGACACCAAATCGGAGAATGACCGTTTTCAGCCAGAGTGTCTCTGACTCGTGTACAGACGCGAGTAATCTAAAAGTCAATTACACCAAAAGGTCACTAACTAGATCACAGATTAATTACTAGATTTCCTGCGCGTCCAATATAATAATGCTTTTAGGGTGTTGTTGAGACTGCTTCGCTGGCGCTGCAGCGTATCGGGGATGTATGCGCCAGTTCATCCCAAAGAGTTTCGCGCGATAGTGCGAAAACAATTAATGCTTCGCTGCAAAGGAGAGTAAAAAATTGTTGAAACTGCTTTCTGAGAATTGTAGCGACAATAGCTCTTTGGTAGTATTTATTCTTGTGGATTCTCTATTCCTCTAGATTCTTTATATTTAATACTAGCTTTTGCCAGCGGCTTCGCCCGCGTGAAAATGACGATTTTCCATAAAAACTTTCATCCCCTATTTAACTCCCTTAGGGGTTGAATTTCGAAAAATCCTTCCTTATTCCTTGTCTACATTATAAAGGGAACCTCTGTGCAAAATTTCAGCTTTCTAGGTCGAAGGGTTTGGGCTGGGCGTTGATGAGTCAGTCAGTCAGTCAGGACCTCTATTTATTTATATAGATAAGGTTTCTAAGCTACCACTCTATTGATCTCTTTGTGTCCGAAATGAAATAAATTCAAAAGTGAAGTGTGAAGTTATTTTATCCAAATGCAAGACCAATAAAAGATGAACTTAACCGAGAGTTTAGTTCTCTAAGGAAACAGACGTGCAATAAAAGTAGGTCCGGCAGCAAATACAGATTCAAAAAGTATCTACAAAATAATGAGGGCTACCGTTTTTGTGCTCACCAGTTGGCGCCACTGGCGCGTGAGGTCTCGATTTAAAGAACTGTCAAAGTTGGATAAATAGTAATATGTTGTTTTGGCGTCAAAACAAAGTTATCATATAATTTAAAATAATTTAACGAGTATGCCGCAGTGTTGCGCAGTAATATTCACTATATCCAAGTCAGGTGATACACTTTTTGCCGTTACATTGTTGTACAAACTGTCTGCAGGCCACTCGACAGTTTTAACAAATCGGTATGTAGATATTTCATATTCTATGTTTCCATTAAAGTTATTATTTCTGTCATAGTCCTGAGGTCTGTAAAAAAAAAAAAACATAGCTGTAAACTCGGTAAAGAAGCTTAATTTCGACAAAATATTTTGTTTGTAAACAGTAAACAAACCAAAACAAACCTCTGAATTAGCTGTTCTTTCAGTCCGCTTAACTTTGCACCTCTTTTTCTTAGTGCCACTTTAAAGCACTGACATTCATTGACCCGTAACTCGTATTTGCCATAATAGGGGATCGGACAGGGTCAAAATAATATGATTCTGTTTAGTCCGTAAGTTAGATTATCGAAAAATATTGAATACGTGTTTTTTGTTTTATCAAATCAATAAAAAATGACGAAGATAAAACGTGTCAAAGATCTTGGAGTGGGGCTTGAAACGTCACTTGTGTCGTCAAAATGTACTATCATATGACGTCACACGAGTTTTCGAAGCACTGTATCGTCTTTATTTTAAGTTTACGTGAAAAAAGAAAAAATACGTGTCCAATAATTTTTGGAAATCTATCTGACGGACTAATTAGTTTTTTTTTGTCCGATCCCCTATTGTAATACCTCAAAATTAAACTTAAACGATGTATATAAAACCGCACAGCCCACCCAATAAAGTGACAAGTGACATTTTGGACCTCACGCTACACTAGCGCCTCTAGCGGCGAATTCACACGCGTTAGCCCTCATTAAAGTTAACATCATATTAAGTACTTTCCACTTTTTCACGAAATACAAGATATTGATTGACCAAAGCTAGCCACATCAGCCATGAGATTTCTGATATTTGCTTTAATATTTACATTTACTTTTTCATCATCGCTTGTGTTTTTTTTAAATCAGGTAATCTTTGCAAAATTAGCTACCATCGTAAGTAAAATTTCTAACATTTTCTTCATGGCTTTGTAACATAAAGTTATCATCATAAGAAGCTTTTATTTTTCCTGCTCCTTTACTTGTTATAGTTACGTGTAATTAATATATTGATATTAACTCCTTCACATCTAAAATGAATTGGTTGCAAGTGCAACTAATTAACAAAACAAAAGGATCTAATTAACTATATAGGGGGGAAGAATAGCTTAAAATTCTATTAGAAAGAAAGAAAGAAAGAAAGAAAAAATATTTATTTGGGACAAGCACAGGAACTACAAAAAATAATAATAACAAAAAAGAATATAAAACTAACTATACTCTACTTAAAATGCGGGTCAATCAAACAAGTTATTAAATGTAATTAATATAGATTTATTAACATTATAACTAAAGATGTAACAATATCACAAAAACAATATCCTTAGCGTAGGTAGGTAGGTATCACATTAGTTAATAGTAAAAAAACTGTTTTATCAAAAATAAAATCGTATACAAAACAAATAGCTATTAATAGTCAAATGGGGATCCGTTAAATGGTAATCAATGATGTTCAGGAACCTCGTGCTTGGCGTGACCCTCATGTTTCACATTGGCATGGAATCTGCATAAATAAAGACATTGATAGTGTTAACTACAACATAGAAATGAGTTTTTAAACGAAATCTCCTTGATTGAAAGACATATTATTATTATTTGTAGAAAATATGACTATCGAGGTGGGACCAAAAGCGTAAATAATATTGCTAGTGAAGAGTTCTACTTTCGCCATTCACAAAATTAACATTTGTGTTAGATGGCAAAGAGGTTGCGAGTAACAAAAAACGAAAGAGATATAAATCAAGTTATAGATATTTTCCACTTACCCAGTTTTCTTGTCAGCGTGGTACTCAACGATTCTGATAGTGCCATCAGCCTCGTGCAAGCTGTACACGCCCTTCACGACGTCTCCGTCGCGTGCCTCGTGCTGGTACTTATTGTCTCCGGTGTGAGGATCCTCCACTTTGTACGCGAACTCGTATTTAGGATGAGACTGTAAGACAATAGATGGTTAGCAACATCCAAACGAGACAAAAATAACCAATATTGTACAAGATTGGAACATCGTCATACATAGTACTCGACGTGTTTCTCAGTGGCGTGTCCGTGGTGCTGCTTGATGCTCTGTGATGAGGAGGCGTGACCGTGGTGTTCCTCGTGATGATGCTCCTCGTGTTCGTTGTGGTGCTCTTCATGTTTCTGTTCGTGGTGCTCCTCGTGGTGTGCGGGCTTGTGTTCGGTCTCGTGAGTTTGGTGCAGAACGATGTTCTGTGACGAGATAGCGTGACCGTGACCGTGGTGGTAATCGTGACCGTCTTGCGGCCGCGCGGCGACCACAGTGAGGGCAACGGCTAAACAGATAACCTGCAATTTTGAATTGTTTAAATTATTGTAGTAACTAATAGTAAACAAACTGAGGGCTAATCGTAGTGATAATGACTTTCAAAGTGTTACGAGTATCTACAAAGAGTTTGACAGCGTTGACTTAAATTTTTTCCTAGTTCTATTATGACAATCTTAAAAATTCTTCACTTAAAAATTACGTCAAAAATATTTTAAGTAATTTTGATAACTATACCTTAAAAATCATTTTGGCTAGTTACTATGTGCTTGATGTTGAAAGCTTACAAGAAATGTGCTTAATTCGGAACTGATTATACCTTATATATGAAAGAACTTGATACAGTTTTCGCAAGGTTTTGAACTTGATTCCGAGAAAAATGCGCGCAAGGTGCCTGCTGTAGGTCAAATATTTAAAAAATTACACATCCGTTGCTAAGCAGTGCAAGTTTTAGTAAGATGGAAATTAACGAGTACTGAGATCTGCAAGACTTCATGATCAATGCCATTCTACCTTACGTCGTCTCCATCACTACATTAGCGAACTAATATAATCCTGATGAATGTTCTCTTTAAAAGTGAAATGAAAACATAGGACCTATATTTCCTTTATCATGACCTTAGAACTTATAGTTCTACGAATTAAATGATAGAAGAAAATCTACTGAGTAGGTACTATCACACTAAACATTTTATCTGAAACCAATTTACCTAACTATAACTGGTGAAATTGGTTATCTAGCAATTAGATTTTAGATCAGATAGGCATTTTCTTTAAATTAGACATATAAATGTCTAATTTGAAGAATTTTTCTAACTATTTCACCAGTTATAGTTCGGTAAATTGGTTTCAGATAAAATGTTTAGTGTGATAGTACTCAGCAGAGTTTCTTCTATCATTTAGTTTCGTTAACAAATAGCTATCTGGATGCAGCTGTATATAAATACAGTTGCATCCAGATAGATTTGTTTCATAAAGCAAGGCAGATGTTAGGGTGAAGCTAAATGATAGTAATGATTTTAATAAAATGATAAGGTTCCGGTAATTGCTAAGGAACTAAGTAGTTTATAGCTTTACTGCTTTAGATAGTATATGTTATCATTTAGAAATTCAAGATTGAAATTAATGTATGAACTGTATTAACGGTAAGGTTCGGTAACAAACACACGTTCAAGTTCTATAGTAACAACTATTTGTAATCTGGGTTACCTAGCTGTTTTGTGTTATAAAGGAGGCTGGTGTTTTGTATAAGTATAAGCTTTTTCTGTAATTTCATCTCGTCTTGTTCAGACAACATTACAATATATTTACTGACTTAACAAGTACATCTCTCATTATATAACAATAGCAGTAAAATGAATTTACAGATCAATTTGTCCGCATTGCATTTATTAAAAAGTAAAGTTCATTAATATTCATGCTCGTGACTCAAAGCGCCTGACGTACATTGAATAATCGCCGCTGACATTGTACACACTGACCGAAAAACTAAACCGGTTGCTTACGCGGTCAACCACGAACCAATATAATTTATTAAATAATACGCCCTGACGACCTACGGTAACTCCGGTAACCAAGTCTCGGATTTCCAAAAAAATCTGCAAGACGAAAGTCACTGTCCTTCATTCACCTAAATGCCATTTTTTGGAGCAAATGAGTGATAACCGGCTTCGCAAAACCTTTGATCAGGTTATACATTAAAAAGTATAAATTGGACAATCAATTTTACTTCAGCATCAGTCAACCAAGGGACTTCAGAAGTTCAGACATAATTGGAACAAATAAATCAAAATGTTTATAAAAGTAAGACAAAAAAGAAATATAACAACATTTTTTTTTAATACAGTTTCATTTCATTAAGTAAAACTAGTAACTCAATAGCGAAACTAAAAATTCTATTGTTTCTTTCACAGGTCGTTGCTCTCGTCGCCTTTCTAGGCGCTTGCCAAGCCGTGGAACATGCCTACTCTTCGCAAAGCATCGTACGCTTCGACAACCACCATGACGACCATCACGAGCAACATGGACATGAAGAACATCATGGACTTGGTGACTACCACGGACATGAGGAGCACAAAGAAATCGAGGAGCACAAAGGACACGAAGAGCACAAAGGACATGAAATCCACCACGAACATGAAGTGATTCACGAACACAAAGTGCAACACGGACATGATGAATATCACGGTCATGAAGACCACAAGCCTGAACACAAAGTTGAGTACAAAAAGGAACAGAAAGTTGAACCCAAGAAGGAACAAAAGGTTGAACCCAAGAAGGAACACAAAGTTGAACATGAGCACCACGTTCAGCACCATGTTGAACACAAAGTCGAGCACAAAGTTGAGCACAAAGTTGAGCTCAAGAAGGAACAGAAGGTCGAGCCTAAGAAGGTTGAGTACAAATATAACCAACACGTCAAGATCATCCCTGTGGTTGCGAAGGTAGAGAAAGCCGTTGTGGTCACTAAGGTCGCTGCCCCCGTGAAAGTGATCCCTGTAGGTCATTACGTGCAGACCGCTTACAAGAAGGAGGAATCTCACCACGAACACAAGCCCGCCATCTCTTCGCAGCACATTTCCCGTCACGACGTGCCTGCTCATCCTCCCAAGGACTTCGACGACGGATCATCTGTAAGTACAGGCAATATTTCGCATATCTGTCGTATCTGCACCAAAAATAATTATGATGTTCGTGAACATGAGAATGATCAGGAGTTACCTTGTAGAACTTTTAATATTTTCACTAATAGAACTCAAACATTTTCATAATGAGATATAATAGGCACGCAGATACACTGCATAGATTGGAGTCTTTAACTAAATATTTTATTGCAATTGTCACAGGGTCCCGCTAAGTACGAGTTTGAGTACCAGGTTAAGGATTCCAAAACCGGTGACCACAAGTACCAGCATGAGAGCCGTGATGGACACAAGGTGAAGGGAGTGTACAGCCTGCATGAGGCTGATGGTTCCGTCCGCACCGTTGAATATGCTGCTGACAAACACGTCGGGTAAGATATTTAAGTGATACTTATTTATTGATACCAAGTCTACAAGTAGGTACGTATACTAGTCTATATTAAAAATCGAAAAATCATTACCATCATTAGAAAAAAAGAAGTTTATTGCTACGTGTAGTGTTCCATTTGATTCAATATAAGGTGAGTTGGGGTTTAAACGAATTAACGTCCTGAAAGAAATTTAGTAGTGCAGTTGGGGATATTCGTTCTACAAAGGTAAACTTATTATTGTCCATTGACCTTTCAGAATTGATGGCCCATTATAATTATTTTCATCTATTTCAGATTCTCCGCTGCCGTGAAGCAAACCACCAAGCACGTCGAAGAACATAAATAACATTAATTTCTAAAGCTAATATAGAAATATAAGTTATTTTCATTCCTATGCCCGTTGTTAAGGACTTGTTATAAACATAATCTAACTTAATAAATACCTATTTATTCTCAACTTACTTGTGATTTTTATTTCATCGCTCTACTATCTGTGAAAAACTTCTATCGTTTTTCAATCGAATCAATTCATTGATATCAATTCATTGATATCAACGATAAAAAAATCTACAATAACCCTTATTAGCAATTACTTACCAAAACCATTCTCACAAAATCCTTTGCACAAAATAACTCTTTATCATAACAGTAAAATTAAACCCTAATTTGCCAAGGCAACAATCTTACACTCAAATATAGATACGAACAATTAGACATATCATATTGAACGTCGAGAAGCTTTAAACTTTAGAACAACTTTGGCCGGTCGACCTTGTCACGCCCAATGTTCGACTACTATATAAACGGCTCTTAACTCATATAATGCATCAGTTGTGCACCTCACATTAAAACATCAATATGTTCTCTAAAGTAAGTGTTCCATAACGTTCCTGCAAAATAAACTGGACAATATGTTTTCCTGAAAACATTGTGTGCGTGATAGAACTTAAATATAAGTGACGTGACTAGACTAAGATTGTTTTTGTGTTGTAGGTCGTAGCCCTGAGCGCGGTGTTGGCGATGGCAGCAGCTAATGTGCCCGGAACTCACTACTCCTCGGCCGGTGCCGTCTCTTCCCAGAGCATCGTGCGCCACGATGAGAACCAGCCCACTGGTCACGTGGCTCACTTGGCCGCCCCTGTCCACTACGCTGCCGCACCCGCGCAGGTCCACTACGCTGCCGCACCCGCCCAGGTGCACTACGCCGCTCCCGCTCCCGTCCACTACGCTGCTCCCACTCAAGTTCACTACGCCGCCCCCGCTCCCATTCACTACGCTGCTCCCGTTGCCAAGGTGATCGCCCCCGCCCAGAAGGTGCTCGTCTCTGCTCACGCTGAGGAATACGTAAGTACTATTGGGGCTCAATTCTTATTTCCACCAGATTTGTTGCTTTTTAGTCGTAACTCACCTTTGAACTGTTTGTTAATAGGCTCACCCCAAATACGACTTCTCTTACTCCGTCGCTGACGGACACACCGGCGACAACAAGTCCCAGCAGGAGTCCCGCGACGGCGACGCTGTGCACGGCGAGTATTCGCTGGTCGAGGCTGACGGCTCCGTGCGTCACGTGCAGTACACCGCTGACGACCACAACGGCTTCAACGCGGTGGTGTCCAACTCCGCTCCCGCTCACCACGCTCCCGCGCACGCTGCTCATTCCCCAGTCCTGCTCGCTCACCACCACTGAGTGCGTCTCTAGTCTTAGCGAAACGATGCCCAAGAGTTCGTATCGAACGTGACTCGTTGTAAATAGTGTTTAGTTATTTATAATAAAACAAGCAAATTAAAAATAGTAACTTCTTTTTTAAACATATTATACCTACCCAATTTTCACATAGAAAAACTATGCCTAATCATGGTAAAACTAACTTTATTGTTAACGGAAAAACTAATCAGCAAACGACTGCAATAATTATGAGTGTTTATCTGCAACGGGGTGTACCATCCATCTTCTAGTTATAAAAGATTCAAAGTAGAAGATGGATGGTACACCCCGTAAAAAGCAAGAGATCCGATTTTGGTATACATTTCAGTTTTTTTTTTTAGTTTTGTTATGCACAATAATTCTGATTGAATGAATTAGGGTCAAATATTACCCGAAATTAATGATTAACACCTACGTAGAAATAACAGTAGGAAGAAAAAAGGTTGGATCTGGCATATCGACTCTATTTAAACATTTTTTTTAAATTTTAGTGCACGATGAAAGTGGTATGTATGTTATGTAGGACACATAGACGAATAAAAACGGTTAAGTAACATTGGACCCCAAAGAGTCACGTTACCGAGACTTTTGATCTCCGCTGTATTTACTGTTCGTTACAAACTAGTGATTGTGAATAATATTCACAATCACTATATTATAGTGATTTATTGATTTCACCCGTATTGATTCACCCTGCGGCTGCATTTCCTACAATTTGATCCAAATAATCGTTCCCAGTACGGACTGGAATTTGGATTTATCACGTAATATTAAGTCTGTTTATAAAAAAAAAGTAGTTAAAAACTAAAAAACACGACTGAAAAAACTGAAAAGCAAAAAACAAGCGCATTTTAAATCAAACAAAACTTGGAAGTAGGCGGGGCCCATTCTATTTTTTTTTCATTTCACAATTTAACCGCCCGTTCAGGCCACAGAGCGTGCCAAACAATTTTTCATACACACTTACTCTCGAAAAACATAACCCTCCTTCTGCCGCAGTCGGGTAATAATTGTCGTTGTAGTCATAATGTGTCGCTGTTTACCTTCAAATATGTATCTCGGTAGCGGGTCACTTTGGCTGGGGTACCATACCTATTACTTGACATTTTTAGTTTGTTTATGTCCTCCATGATATGATACGAGTATGTATGGGATACATTATCACTTTCATAGTGCGTCGCGATTTCGAAAAACAAACAAAATGGCGGTGTCGCGATACGCCTGCTTCCTTAAAAAAGTTCAAACCTATTATGTGTTTGTATTTTTATGAAAGTTATATTTCGATGTTCTCCAAATGAAAACATAATTTATAAGCTGTGTTTACTATTTGGCTGACTTTCGTTTCTTGGAGTACTTTTTTTTTATGAGAATGAAAATTAACTTAGAAAACCATTAAAATACATGAATAGCAGTTTAGTACGTGAGTTTTTAGGAGTAGCTAGGTTAAATATAAAACTACTGCACGCAAAATGTAAACCATTTTTGTTTAAGCTGGACCTTCTTAGACTTACCAGATGGAATAGTTTGTTCCGGTTGTTTCTTCTCAGAGTAGTTGGTACGATGGTGTAGGCCAGCATCATTTTTTGCAATAATAAGTTTAAAATCGAAAAACCTACAATTAATAACAGAGCACTTCACAAGAACACGGTTTACGTATTTTCCTCTCTTATCTATCGTACGATATGATTGATCTGTTAGTAACTTTTAAATATTTTACGGAAACATGTCACATAGTAGAAACTATTTGGGTACCGCAAGTTCTATTTTAACAGATTCATGAAAAAAAAATTGTCGTTGGTATGGTTATTTTTCATCACTTTTATGTATATTGATATAAAATATTTAAACATGGTAGGTAACAACAGCCTATTCTTTGGCAGCATTCTCAAAATAACTATTGCCGAAAATTATGTCGTTAAAATATTTACAAAAAGCAATCCTTCTTACGCACTTACTCAAATACCAACATGGAACCTACACATCAAATAAATTAGTATAACTCGTATAATTGCAGTTTTTTTAGGCAGGCACTACTAACAAAATGTACGGTTAACCTTTTTTTTTTTGGTGGGTGGAAAATCATCCAATAACCGCCCCCCGCTCTTGGGCAGAGCGAAGGGGAGTGTCAGACTTCTACTGAATAAAAACCAAAGCCATGTTCCTTCTTCGCCCACCCAACTTGATTTTAAATTATTCTCCAAAAAGGGTAATAGAAAAAAAAAACTGACTATTTAAATACAAACTAATAAAAAATATAGTTTGGAGCATTATAATTGAACTCTAAAGGATGTAGTCAGCATTTGTAAGGGCACCAGGACAGGGCTATATTATCAATCAACCTCCTTTGCAATAGAGGAGTGGAACACCTTCACCAAGCAGCACATGTTGTTTCCCGACATTATCCACGCGAACGAAGATTCGGGTGCAGTTAGTGGAAATGAAATAAATAGATAGATTTCTTTTAAAAACTTGCTTGTTTTATTATAAATAACTAAACACTATTTACAAAGAGTCACGTTCGATACGAACTCTTGGGCATCGTTTCGCTAAGACTAGAGATGCACTCAGTGATGGTGAGCGAGCAGGACGGGGGAATGAGCAGCGTGCGCGGGAGCGTGATGAGAGGGAGCAGAGTTGGACACCACCGCGTTGAAGCCGTTGTGGTCGTCAGCGGTGTACTGCACGTGACGCACGGAGCCGTCAGCCTCGACCAGCGAATACTCGCCGTGCACAGCGTCGCCGTCGCGGGACTCCTGCTGGGACTTGTTGTCGCCGGTGTGTCCGTCAGCGACGGAGTAAGAGAAGTCGTATTTGGGGTGAGCCTGATAACAAACAGTTCAAAGGTGAGTTACGACTAAAAAGCAACAAATCTGGAAGAAATAAGAATTGAGCCCCTTATTGTACTCACGTATTCCTCAGCGTGAGCAGAGACGAGCACCTTCTGGGCGGGGGCGATCACTTTGGCAACGGGAGCGGCGTAGTGAATGGGAGCGGGGGCGGCGTAGTGAACTTGAGTGGGAGCAGCGTAGTGGACGGGAGCGGGAGCAGCGTAGTGCACCTGGGTGGGTGCGGCAGCGTAGTGGACCTGCGCGGGTGCGGCCGCGTAGTGGACAGGGGCGGCCAAGTGAGCCACGTGACCAGTGGGCTGGTTCTCATCGTGGCGCACGATGCTCTGGGAAGAGACGGCACCGGCCGAGGAGTAGTGAGTTCCGGGCACATTAGCTGCTGCCATCGCCAACACCGCGCTCAGGGCTACGATCTACAACACACAACATAGTTAGCACAGGACGTAAGATTGCATATTTAAAATAATCACTTTATTTTAAAATCTTTTTGAACTCACTTTAGAGTACATGTTGTTATGATTATCTGACACACAACTGATGCACAGCATGTGTTAAGATCGGCTTATATATGTTGCGCTCATTTTTTTGGGCGCGACAAGGTCGACGGGTCACGATGTGACTTCATAGATCATTTGGTAGCTTTCTCAGTACCTACCTACCAAACATGTTTTATTAATAAGATACACTAACCGTAGGAAACCATTTAGTAATTTGTTGCATAATTTCTTCTAGTCTAGTTGTTGTAGTGATGTATTATGACAGTTATTGCTTGTTCAAATTGCGCCATTCTGGCCTAATTTAAATTAGCAAATAGTCAAAATCAAAAAGTTTTAGAATAGGGTTTTTTTCTTTTAAGATAATGTGCTTTTCGAACTAGAAATCACGTTTTATTTTAAATTAATATTAAGCTTGATGGTTACATATTTGATACGGATCGATCACCGTGACCTCAAGATGGGGTCTTCGAACTTATCATTATGTAATGACGATGATTCACTCATTCATAAGTTTGCAATGCAAAACGTGAGGATGCTCTAATAATATTGCGACACGCTGTCTGGCTGCGTCGTTTTTATATATGTGCTTTATGAGATCGATGAACTTATAAGTAGAAAGATCGTCACAAAAATAAAATGAATGAATCTTGTTTTTATGCACTCGGACAGATTGGCAGGCAGACATAGTGAAATTATAAGGGTTCCTTGGTTATGTTACTCTAAAAAATATTTTAAAGTAGTGTCTCGGAAGATTGCGATGGTCATAATATTTATGCCATTGTAAAATAGGTGGGGGCCAAAACAACCACGTTCTGGAACCCTGATACAGCCAAAAGGCGACGTGGTAGACCTCGAAGGAGATGGCGGGACGAGCTTGACAGAACAAACGACCAGTGGTCCACATTGGCCCTGGATCGCAAAATTTGGAAATCATGGGGGGAGGCCTTTGCCCTGCAGTGGAATGACACAGGCTAACAGTAACAGTAAAATAGGTCCAATTCAGGTCCAATTGGATTTAACATCGCGTGTGACATTATAACTTATGATATGAATAACGGTTATGTACTCAATGTAGAATTCTTCTCTATTCTTGTAACGTTGTACGTTCCATTTTATCAAATTAAAACATAAAAACTTAATTCAACACTAAAACAGTAATAATCATTGTTTCAGGGGTAGGACAATTCCATACATTGACAGATTTGAGGTATTTTTTTTCACAAAGCGACACCTTTTATCACCATCCAAAACATTTAGTTACTTTATCTCACCACAGATGGCGACACCATCGACACAATTTAATTTGTGATTAAAAATATTATTTATTAAATATAATTTCGTAACCTTATTATTTTATTTAACATGTTTTATTGTTATTTAACATGTTTTATTGTTATTTGCAAATATATGTGTAGATTGCAAGCAGTGTAATAATTACAATAGCAACACAGTGAATTATTAATTTGTTGATTACCAAATTGTCAGATAACAAATTATGGCGACTGCTTCATGTTCATACCTGCGCTAGAGCTTGTTTGTAGTTTTCGTCCATATTTGTGCCTTTCTTCGAGAAATTAATCTACCGAGGCGCGTTGAGTCGAGTCCGTAGTGAAGTGTGAGAGTTTTACGAAGTTATTCTGTGATTTGAGCTACGAACAAAATGACACCAGCAGCAAACATTTTCTCGAAAATGCAGTACACCCAGACAAGCAAGAAGCCTTCTGGTCGCAGATTTAGTTTAGAGGAAAAAGTGCTCTCGCGTTCTGTAGATAAATCACTTAACATGGTGAGACTAAAGCAACAGCGCAAACTTATAAAAATAAACAAATAAATGTTTTATGTAAAATAAGTTGTTTTTTTTTAAGCATCCACTGTGTATCTCTTGAAATTGATGCTTCCTTACTAAAATGCTTGTTTTTAATTTGATAAAGTTTTATTAGGATTATACCAGTAAAACTTTATCAAATTAAAAACAAGCATTTTAGTAAGGAAGCAGTCTATGGCACTAGTGTAGTACCTACAGCTAGTATAGCTATATATATCTCAAGTTTGTGGATGGCGATAATAGATGGCGCTATTAATCCGATCAATTGACATTAGCGGTCATCAAAAAATTCTGCGAGAGGGCTCTCTATACCCGATATATTACTTTACTCTATGCATTGTTTGTTTACATAAACTGTCAATGACAGAACCGCAGACGTCACAATACCACAGATAACATCTTGTAGTGCTGTGGCTTAGTAATGTTACTAAATTACATATGTTGCGCTCGCGCATCTCTATCTGCGAGTGTGCGAGAATATCTTCCGTTTCATACGCAATATGTCATCACGCGCCTCACTACTTGTGAGTGAACTACCAATAGTAGTTCGTTCCCCACAGTGACGATAAATTCGGCGTGCGTTGATGGCACAGCCTTTTGGAATTCGTGTCCGGCGCGGGCGCTGCGCCCCTAGCGGGCAGGCGCTCGCGTCCGTAACACGTGCTTCCCTCTCGCCACCATCCGAGCGTAATGTTTTACATCCTTGATAATTTCTCCGCCATCGAGTTTTAAATTCAGTGATTACATAACCCCCAAATACTGGGGTCCCAGGTTCCTGCTGGAGGAACACCTCAGCATCTCCAAAGTTCCGGTTGAAGGAACTCGCACAACTTACTGCGCGCCGGCACAGCACGAGCCCGTCTTGGCTCCGTCGTGCGCGCCATTGAGTTCGGCGCAGACTTCCCCACCTTGGCCATATTTGCCACGTGGGCCTCGCCGAGCATATCACCGGGTCGACGCGACCACCTGTCGGCCTTCACCCCTGACATCCAGCGTGGCACCTCGCTGCGGTCATCGCCACGCCAGCTAACAGGGCAGTAACGTGCACCCCACAGGAGAGCCTACTGAGTGTGTGATTAGTGAACGTACCCAATTCTCTTCTAAATATATATTTTTATGTTGACCAGGGCTCGTGGTTTTATTTTATAACCTGCGCCACGTAACCCCTTATCGTCACATTCTAAGAAAAAAAAATAAGAAACAAAAAGGTGAAAAATAGAAGCAAAAATGAGCTTCTGATGTCGGTAGCAAAAAAACGAAATCAAGCAAAAGTCACCGACTTCAGAAGCTGATTAATTTATCTTCTAAAGTTTATTTTTTCACTTTTTTGTGTCTTATTTTTTTGTTGAAGTCGGTTTTACTCTTTTTAGATTCTGTAAGTCTTGGGCCACCTTGAGCCCTGGAGTAGGAAAACAAAGTTAGAATTCTAAATTAAGTACTTAACCGTCATTCATATCATAAGTTAATGTCACACGCGATCAGGGACTGAATTACCCAAAAATTACGGTACCTTTAATTTTCGGTATGACGTCATACCGTTAAATAAGGGTTACCGAAATATTTCGATAACGTTATTTTTTCCGGTAGTGGAATTTTGACGCTGGAAATGCATACCGGTATATTTCGGTAGAAGTACCATAACCGTTATAAATGTATCGGTAGCGGTACCTAAACCTTAATAATAGGGGTTTGCTTTGACGCACCGCCTCGCCAATCTGTCTGTCGTTCACTTGCCGATTGTTGCACATTATTATAATAATCAAATCAAATTAATTTATTGCATACATGTTGTACATGAGTTGGAATTTTTGTATAGGTATCAAACATACACCCTGTAAGGGCACTGCAAAACATACAAATAAAATCAAATTAATAACATTTCAAATCATAATAAAATTAGCATGTCACAAATTTACAAAATTATTATTTTATTTTATTTAAGAAAGAAATTGTCTAGTTGTCAAATCAAATCAAATTATGTCAAAGAAAAAATAAAGAAATATAAATGTCAAAATACCTAAAGTTACAAGTTAAAATGTCAGTCGTAAACAGTAACACAGTCAAAAATTAAAATTAAACTATACATGAAGATAAAATAATTATTTAAAACTCACAAAACAATAACATACAATATTATTAATATATTTCATTAAAATCTATCATTCAAGTATTCGTTCACATAATAGTAGCTTTTGTTTAATAGGAATAATTTTAGTTTATTAATGAATAGAGCCTTTAGAAAAGAGCTATACGTACCATTGTCCGTATCTCACAAAGAGAGAGTTGTCGTTCGCATTTCTTAGACTTAAAAATTCTTACAGTTCCCAGTCTCTACATTCTTGTACTTCTGACTAATTTAAAAAAAGTATATAAATGAATATGAGACGCATGAGGAAAGACTAGTCAGGGAGAGTACACGTAGGAAAGATTTGAAAAATAAGATAAGTCCTCATTTTAACATTGTGAAACATAGTTCACAATATCAAGCGGTGCAATTATTCAATAGGTTACCATTAGAATTAAAAAGCTTCAAGCATTCCTACTGGATAAATGTGTCTACTCCGTTGACGATATGTAATATTAAGGTATATAATATAGTTATGATAATGCACCAACTGATACATTTTGTCCTTTGTGTTTGTCAGTTTTTAATTTTAAAATGACTATTTGTATAAAGCTGACATGAATTTTACAACAATCTAATAATCGAATTGTATTTTTGATTATTTTTTGTTTCAATTATGATTTTAATTTGTATTTTATGTGTATTATAATTTTTGTTGTAATGTTTAATTATGACAGAATGTGTTTTGTATACATAGGATATTTTTTATTTTTATTTTTTTTTTTATGATTTCAAATACAATGTGAATTGTTTGTGAATAAAATTGAATTGAATTGATGTTATATTTATTTAGACTTCTTATTTCCTCAGGTAGCTTATTATATATTTTTATCGACATGACCTAGGATAGTCGAATCAACCGACTAGCTTTTACAACTGAAATTAAAACGAGAACAAAGTTGATTCAAGAATTAAACGCATTTTCATTGAAGAGAAAACATAAACGACACGTCGACAACTCTGTGGACACTAAACGACCAAAGGCAAGCAACACGCCGTTCCAGTGCAATTATTGTCAAAAAATTGGACACAAAGCAATCGCCTGTCGTTTACGAAGAAACAATCAAGCACCTGCTACTAGTGGTGCTGAGTGTTCTCTCGTAAAGCAAAGTATCGCCGATAAATTCTTAGGCAGCGTTCCGATGCTAACATACGATTGACAGGCGTTGGTAACGCTCATGTTTATTGTAACGAACAAATCGTATGTGACGTAATTATTAATGGACATTGTTTACATTTGTCATTTCTGATATTTTAAATTATGATTTGAGTGTCACGCCGCCCGTACCGACTCAGTCTCCGCGAACGACATGTAGTGCGTAACAAAGTAAACGAGTTGTTGAATGCAAACATAATCCGACCGAGTAGTTCTCCGTTTGCCAGCCCGATCCTTCTTGTTTCAAAGCGTGATGGTTCAGAACGTATGGTAATAGATTATCGTGAATTAAATTCGAATATGGTACCAGATAGATTTCCACTCCCGCGTATAGACGACCAAAGGGTATCATTTAAGCTATCACCAATTTAATTAGTTTTGTGTTTCTTAAATAATAGGGTTTGTCCTCAAAATAGTAGATCTGTCACCAAAATGTAGTCACCAAACAATGCAAAATCAGTTCCACAATAAATCACCTAAAATCCTGAGATATAAGGTCTAGTACCAAATAAATGTTTTTGTATGTATTATAATAGATGTGTCCTAATAAGTATTTAAGCAAACTAATTTAAAGAGATCACCAATAAATCATATTATGTTACTAGAAAATTGCATCCCATCAAAAACATTCTGTAAAAAACTAGCCAAGTCTCGATGGAGCTGCTTGTTTATCTCTAAAAAGTAATGAAATCTAGACAAAGTCGTGCCAAGTCTAAGGTTCCTTATTGCGATTTCTTTATTATTATAGTTATTGTTGTGTGTCTTGGCCGTTGAACATTCTTTATACGTTAGTGGGTACAAGTACAAGTCAATTTAGTTTATACGTAATGTTATATCTGTTGTAACTAC
Source organism: Diarsia mendica (assembly GCA_949316265.1). Taxonomy (NCBI): domain Eukaryota; kingdom Metazoa; phylum Arthropoda; class Insecta; order Lepidoptera; family Noctuidae; genus Diarsia; species Diarsia mendica. Next base: position 9,378,332 of record OX438891.1, read on the forward strand.
CTATGATTGTTAAGCGAGATAATAACCCATACTGGTATTGGTAATTGGACGCCAAGAAGAAAAATGACCGAACTAAACGAAACGAACAACGGCCAAGTCACACAACATTAACTATAATAATAAAGAAATCGCAATAAGGAACCTTAGACTTGGCACGACTTTGTCTAGATTTCATTACTTTTTAGAGATAAACAAGCAGCTCCATCGAGACTTGGCTAGTTTTTTACAGAATGTTTTTGATGGGATTTCACTTCTTTTTGTAGAAACTGTTGATATTTAGTCTATTTTATTATGCAAAAATTAATCTTTGATTTTCTTTATACTGGCAACACAGTCACTAACGTCACGTAACGTCAAACACAACGTTTCTTATAAAAGGGACGGTTGCCTTTACTCGAGCTCTCACTTCTATCTAAACTGTGCTATGAGGCAGTTACTATAACCTTCCTTGTGGGTATTTTTATATTTGAATAATAAACAAGTCAAAGTATTTAAATTCAAATTGCTGCTGTTTTCTTGACACCCATTTCCTATAGGTTATGGGCCCAGGACTGCTTTGATGTACTGTTGCGCTTACTGTGTGCTGGTTTAATACGTGTGTATATTGAGTGCTTGTTAAAACACGTGTGTATAGTGAGTGCTTGTAAAAAACACGTGTGTATAATTGAGTGTTTGTAAAAAAAAAAAAAAAACACGTGACACATCATAGACAATCTGAAGACCAAGTGAAATATTAAACCTTTCGATGGTGAGAGGTACAGTGTGTGGAAATTCCATTTTCGAGCGTTGTTAGCCGAGACGATGTCATCAAAGTTATCGACGATGAACCCATAATACGGTCAAAGGCTTGGGTGACAAATAAGCGGATTGCGAAGAATGTAAATAGTGTAATCGTCGAGTATTTGGCAGAATCTTTCCTTGGTTTTGCTAAAAGACGATCTCAGTGCAAGATTCTTCACGTCGAACCTAAAACTCAAAACTTCAACTAAATAAACACAAAGACACAAAGCCTTAAACTATTAAACAACAAAAAGTTTTAAGGCCAAGAAGAAATCCTTCAAGAAGTGTCACCATTATGGAGCCACATAAATACAAATGCAATTCTGATGCTTCAATCCAATCAACAAAAACCTGCAGACAGATTCCGCAGAGTTCAAGCTGTGGAAATAACTCAGGGTGCTTCAAGTTCCAGTGAGGTTTCCGGCTTCGCATTTTTGTCCGGAAATTATGAAGGTGGCGCAGAAGAAAACCAAGTGACCTTTCTGCTAAATTCCAAGGCATCGGACCACATCATTATAACAGGGAAGTCCTATCCTTTAACTTTAGAAATTTTATTAAACCGTTTAAAATGTTAGTTGCTAAACACGGTGATTTCTTTACAGCTACTGAGGACATTACAAGTGGTCAGCAATCCATGGTACTCTCATACAAGCTGCTGTCAGTTACCAAGATGCAGCGTCCCGGATTGACCTTCGACCAGCATGGAACCAATATCTGTAAGGACGGTAAAATACTGATGCGAGGTATGGCCATTAATTATTTAATTTTGTGTGAATTTTGTTGTTAAAGTTAATCAACCTGTTTCTCAAACATGCAACAGTGATGGTGCTAATTACATTATTTATGGCATCAACGGTTAGGCCATATTAGTAAACAAAAGTTTTTAGAGCTGAAAAATAATTGTATGATTCATAAACATAAGTTCAATTGAGGTGGTAACACTGAACACCCAATGATAAATAAAATTATGCGAAGCTTGCATAAACGGGAAACAGGCACGATTAACATTTCACACTTCTGAAGTGAAAAACAATAAAATTTCTTTATTTGTTGTGTATGGGCCAATCACTCCTTTTATAGTCGATAATATAAATTATTTTGTTTCATATGACGATCAATTCACTCATTATTGTGTTGTGTATTTATTGACATAGAAATCTCACGTGTTCGGTTTCACTGCTTTTACAGATTTTATGGCAAAAACTGAGGCTAAATTTAATTTAAAACTAGTTACTTTGTACTGTGAAAATTGTCGAAAATATTTTGTCTAATTACTTAAATGAAAGATTACTGTGTTTCTAAAGGAATGTCATACCATTTTACTATTCCAAGAACACCACAGAAAAATGACGTTTCCAAACGAATTAGTAAAAAGCCCGCGCTATGATAAGCGATGCTAAATTACAAAAGTGTTTTTGGGTTGATGTAGTCTCAACTGCAGTGTATTTAATAAACCTTGCCCATTAAAACAAAATCAAACACCATTTGAATGGTGGCAGAAAAATAAAAATAACCTGCAATTAAGTAGGTAGTTGAAGGTTTTGATTCTACCGCATAGTGCAAAAATAAAAATAAGTAACATGCGAAATCATGGAAAGGTATTCTCGTTTGATATATACCAAATGGCTTTAAAGTATGAAATAAAATATGAAATGGTCAGGATGTCATAGTAATGAGGTTAATTTTTGTAATGAAGGGAATGAAATCGAACATTTCCGTGACAAAACTGATGATAGTTATGACGTGTTGTCAAGAAAAAAAAAATCAGTGTTAATAAAATATCCTCAAGACAGTAACAGTCCATAAATCTGATATTAATTCCAAAACTGATTGTTCAAAGTTGAACGGTTTAAAATCAGATGGATCAAAATCAGATAATTTAATATAAATAAGACCATAATGATTCCAACGTACTAAAGCCAAATGTTAATGACAAACCATGATGTCGCAGTTCTTGTGATACAAATATCGACGATTCTTGTCAATAATGGGAAGGAGTGTTAAGCTTACCTAAGGGTCATCCCCCTGTTTCATATTGTTGTGAAATCGGCGATATTTTATTGTGTTGATTCAATTAGTTGCAAAGTACCTAGTTCATTTAACGAAATTAAAAATCAGGATGAAAGGAGTTTATGGGAAGGTGCAATTAAAGATGAATTAGATTTTTTTTAACTAATGATACCTGGACTTAGTGGACATTAGAACCGAAACCGATTTATAGAAATATAGTCGGGTTTAAGTCGATATTTCGGTATAAACACATTTATTTTCATAAAGAGAAACTTAACTAAATTAACAATAGGTAGGTTTACATTACAATAGATTTATCTATATGAAAAAAAAAATACAAAACAGTTGACACAAAACTTATGTTAACAAAACTTAATGAAAAACTAAACCATAATTCTTAGACTTTTTTTTTAATGTTTGTATCTGAGAAACTGAACACCATAGATTTATCCAAATGTATAAAATAAAGTATTTTAAATATAAGAATCATGAGATGATGACAATTCATTAAGATATACTGGCACGTCTTGTTGCCAATGTTTTTATATAGGTACAAAAGTATTTATCAGTTTAAACTGAAACTTTTAGATGTATGATTAGTTTTGCAAATCAATATAATTTATGAATACATCATACGGATATGACAAAACCGTAACTTAAAATGGCATTCAAAAAAAAAAAAAAAACATGAAAGTGCCAGAGGGTGTAATCAGTAAAGACGAATAAAGCTCTGTACAGATTAAAACAAGCTGCTAGGTGTTGGTTCGAATTAATACATCAGTGTCTTAACAAACAGGGTTTGTAAATTCATCAGTTGATAAATAAATATTAAGTAAAGAGCAAAATAGAGAATGGTAGATCTAAATAATTGTTCCTAGGAATTAAAATTACTCGAAGTAATGATACAATAACTTTAGATCAAAGTTCTTCTATAAAAATCCATTTTGTAATGTAAAAATTTGGTATGTCTGACTGTACTCCCATTAGGTACACCTATAAATGATAAACCAAATTACGAAGTTCTAAATGCAAATAGTAAATATAATACACCTTGACGCAACCTTATTGGGTGCTTAATGTACGTTATGTTATGTACACGCTCTGATTTAAGTGCTAGTATTATTATTTTGAGCAGATACACAAACAAAAAGAACAAAGTGTTGTAATTATTTGTCTCAAAAGAGTGCTTAGGTATTTGAAGGGCACTATGGAATTAAAATTGAGTCACAAAATAAAATGTGATGATGTTAATCATTAATTATGTGGATAAGTAGATTCCGATTGGGGTGGTAATGATGTCAATAATAAAAAAAAATGCCACAGGTTATTTATTTAAATTATTCAATAACTGTACAATAACTTTGAATACAAAGAGGCAAATGTCTGTTGCGGGTTTGTAAACTGAGGCTGAATACATGGCATTATTTAAAACTGTAAAATAATCAGTATGGCTAAAGTCTCTAAGTCACTAGTAATGAAATGAATATTGTCAATCCAGTTGCTATTTTAAAAGACAATAATGGTTGTATTAGTACCTACAGCAAATAATCCTTTTTAGTATAAAAGGTCAAAACCAATAAAATATCATTGGTTTTGACCTTATACATATTGACATCAAGTATCATTTCTCCAGGGAACAAGTTGAAAATAATATAGTAAAATTATTTTTATGTAATCACAGGTAAACAAATAGCGGATGTGTTAACAAAGCAGCTACAAACTGTTGTATTTTAGCAGTTCAGAGATGAGATGGGCTTGCAATGAAGTAACATAATATGTAAACAAATAGCGGATGTGCTAACAAAGCCGCCGCTACAAGCTGTTGTCAACTGCTTAAAAGGCAGATAAGTCAGAGATAAGTTTGCAACAATGTTACATGTATGATTGTGTATACATTTTAAGTATTGATTTATATGTGGTAATTTACATAATGTAAATGAATTGATCTAATGAATTGTTCTATTAGAACTATTAATTATAAATTGTTGTAATTGATAATCATTTATGAATTATAAAATAAGTTATAATTATTCATTTTGATGAGATGGTCTGGCTAGGTTTTCCTGGGTTTTCCTAGTCCTTGCAACAAATGTTGGGCCATAATATTGTAATTTCCCCAGAAATCACTTGGAAGGTTTATAGTATTCTGGTTATATAGGTGATTATGATTGTATAAAAATTAATTTGTATTTGGACAATTGATGATTAATTTTTGAGGGGGAATGTTGATATTTAGTCTATTTTATTATGCAAAAATTAATCTTTGATTTTCTTTATACTGGCAACACAGTCACTAACGTCACGTAACGTCAAACACAACGTTTCTTATAAAAGGGACGGTTGCCTTTACTCGAGCTCTCACTTCTATCTAAACTGTGCTATGAGGCAGTATATAACCTTCCTTGTGGGTATTTTTATATTTGAATAATAAACAAGTCAAAGTATTTAAATTCAAATTGCTGCTGTTTTCTTGACACCCATTTCCTATAGAAACGTGGGCATATTGATTTATTTTATTAGATTTTCTTATTTTAAACAATTTTTTTTTTGTAGTTTTTTTTTTTTCGATTTTCCTACTTTTTATAGTTTTCCCTTTATGTGGCCATTAAACCCTAACTCTGTTCCAAATTTCAGCTCTCTGAGTTTATGGGAAGTACTAGTTCTATTTTGATGATCATGAGTGAGTGAGTGAGTGAGTTTCATAAATGCGAAACTTTGCTTTCGCTTAACTTCGGAACTAAATGACCTACAGACTTGAAACTTTTTATTTTGAGTGTGATTGTATAGCTTACTGGATGACGAAAATTTCAGCGTTCTGGTCTTATCCAGAGGTTCTCAAATAGGGGCCTGAAAATGCGGCGAAATGGTTCCAGTAAAGGATGGTAAGGCAGTGTTTGCTTCGCGCTCGACTCGGCGGGGGCACTGCCGTGCCCCCAGATTAAGTTCAAATAAAAAATTAGGGTTGAGTAAATCAGGTGTTAATAAAACACCTGATTTACTCCATGACGCGCGCTCGCTTCGCTCGCATATTATATAACACTAATATCTTCTGTCCCCGAAGTGCCGGCCTCCGTCGGCCTCCTTCGTCGGCCTACGGCCCGGTGCCCATGCCGCCCATAAAGGACACTGTCGCGAGACGGTCGTA